>JZKD02S0230237.1:270046-299808 GCA_000966675.3 Picea glauca
ATGAGATTCCACCTTCACGTGGTTGGCCCTGTTCAATAGAGAATAACGTATTCTCAAAAAAAAAAAAACTCATTAATGTATTCTACTTTAGTATTTATAGAGTCTTTTACATGTTTAAATGCATGTTTGTTTTCTTATATATTATTTACTCATATAAAAATTTTGTCTTTTATGATTTTTGCAGGTCTTGGTGACGGAAATGCAACTCATGGACAACTCTTATCAAGTTGTATGGGAAGATGGACCTGGAGAAAGGACATTGTTAAGGTAATGGTTTTGACATGTTTTTATAGTCTAGTTAGCCCATTTGTTTTATTTTATTAGTAATTGATAATTGGGTGCCTAGTTTACCATTTCATGTTGTTTATAGTCTTTTACAGTTGCATGTTTTTTATAGTATTATACATTAGATCATTTGGTGTTTTATAGTACTAGTTGGACTCTTATTTCGGGATGATTCCTTGTTAGAAATTTACCTGCCACATGATATATGTATGACTTGATGAATATATATATCGTTGATGGTTGATGATGGTGTTCTATACTCAACACCCCTTCATGCTTACCTCCACTAATAATTGAGTATGATGAACCTAGACACCTATGTGATTCACCCTTATTTCTCCTATTATTACGTGATTCACCCTCATATGATGCATACATATGTGGGTTCCCTATTAAAGAGATATTTAATTATATGTATGCACATGTGTTGGACACCTTGCCATTGATTAGTTTCATATTGTTATTGAAGATGTATGTATGTGGTAGATACCTTGCTATGATCACGATTACTTATATGATTGCATACCTTGTTATTATTATTTCTATGATTGGATACCTTACTATGATTATTGCTATGATTATAAATATTTTTATGATTAAGTGTTCTGATTGGATATGACCAATGGTCCTCCTCCAAGTTTCCAAGAACTTCAATGATCCTCCTCCAAGCCTTCAAGGAGACCAATGCACCTCATGATGTATAAAACTCTATTACATCCTCTTTAATGCCAAATTATCCTCATCCAAAGTAAGGTGTTCTCCAATCATAAAACCTCCTCCATGTGGCTAGCATGTAGTTTGTTACCTATTGATTTAAGGGATCCTTCATCCCATAACTGTATTGGTAGGCATGGTAGTAGCACCCAAATATGTCTAAACTGAAAGTACTCAGACACTGGGTCAAATCCAACTCTCCATATTTTTAGCGTAAGGCTTCCTCCATTTACAATCCAAGTTTCCTGTAAAAAAATTATAGATTTTTCTGGTGTTCTAAAAATGAAGCAAAACCACCCCCTAATGAGTGTCACCATCTATGGAGTGTAACCTAGCAATGGTTGTCAGTTTTTCGTCATCCAACTCATGATTCCAAGTTGTCCCATCACTCTATAAGTGAATCTACCTACTAGATCACACATGGCCAGTTTTCATGCACCCTCTAGACCTACATCCCCTCCAAGCACCATTTTTCGCCTCCCCAGCAAAAAACATTATTTTATTGCAAAGATAATGTATGACCACTTACAAAATATCCACCATGAAATTATGCTCTTAAAGAGATTTCTAATATGAAACTGAATTTGACAAACAGACTTGAAAAAGAAGAGCTACCTTGTTGTCCTATTCTATTGTTAGATACTAGCACCATGCACAAAATTCACACACTGCCCTAGGACCCCTTTGTTGCCTTTTTTGCTGATATACATCAACACTGATAGGAGGGTACTTGCACTGTCTTTTTGGACTGATATGTTGCCTCTTTATTGACTGATATGCTTCCTCTTTATTGGCTGATATGTTGCCTCTTTATTGATTGATATGCTTCCTCTCTATTAAATTATATATTGCCTCTCTATTAATTGATATACCAACATTGTCATGGAGAAACATATCACTTCCTTTGTTGGACCCATACACTGCCTCTCCTCTATCAACCTTACGCTACATAAAATTGTCTCGGAATGAGGATCGACCTCTGTATATGTAGGCTCATTGAAGGAGGAAGAGAGAGATCGAAATAGTAACTTGATTGCATGTGTAATCCAACTCCACTTAATACTTCAACTCAAATTTAGAACTAGATATGTGACTCAAATTAGAACTTAACTTAACTTAGTTCGAATTTAGAACTGGACATGAGACTCAAATTAGAACTTTGAATTGAGACTCAAGTTAGCATTATAATTCGCCCTTGTGACTTGGCAATGCATGGCATGCCAACTCACCATGCAAATCAACCTATGACTGGAAATGCATGCATGTCATCTCATCATGCACTTGACATGCATGCATGCTATGTATTCTACTTGTTATCCATGCATGCCACTTGTCATGCATGCATACCATGCATGCAACTTGACTTTTACAACTTGAGTTTGACAACTCATTCAACTTGACTCTTAACTTGACATTTTACAACTTGAGTTTAACAACTCATTCGACTTGACTCTAAACTTGGCACTTCGAATTGCACTTCATGGTGGACAATGTTTCACGTGCCAATGCACTACATAAATACATTTACATCATTTGCAATATAAGCAATATTGTTTGTTTCTAGCTCATAGTAATTTTACGTTCAACCTAACTTTTTCTATATGCCTTGACTTTTTCTCATGGCTCACAAGGCTTGACTAGTCTCACAGAGGTTGTACGTCCCCCCTGACTTTTGCACTAGTCTGTCTATACTCACAAAGGTTGTACATTCCCACTGACTTTTGCACTAGACTGTCTATGCTCATACAGGTTGTGCATTTGCCCTAACTTTTGCATTAGACCTATATCTTGACTTTTTCCTTTGCCTTAGTTAGACTCACAAGATCATATAGCATCTCGTTCATCTTGACTTTTGGTTTGAGTCACAGAAGTTGTGTGTTCCCCCTGCCTTTTGTCATTACCTCAAAAGACTGGTTGATTCTCCAAATCTCCCTGGCTAGCCTCAAGGTGGCCCATATGGCCTCTCATTGGAGAATAATTGTCGATTCTACCAAATTTAATAGTATATATGTGGTAGATACCTTGCTATGATCATGATTATTGATATGATTGCATACCTTGTTATTATTATTTTTGTGATTGGATACCTTGCTATGTTTATTTGTATGATTATAAATCTTGTTATGATTAAGTGTTATGATTGGATATGTCAATATGATTGAATATATTATTACATTTATTGGTATCCTTGCTATGATTGATTGGGTACCTTTCTATGATTGATCAAATGTTTTACTATGATTGATTGGGAACCTTTCCTATGATATGGTTAGGATGTATTCACACGTTGGATTACTTGACATGATGTACATCTTTATTGGGTATCTTTTCCATTTAATGTGGTTTATTATTTATTCTTGGTTAACGAGATACCTCATGTGATTGATTAAGATGATGACATTTCATGTATACATTGGAACCTTGTATGGACTAACCCATTACAAGTTGATATCTTAGTGGAAAATGGGGAAGGGATATTGTCTCAATGAGGATGGTATATAATCCTAGTGCCTAGGAAGCTTGGTAAATGGGAAAATACTAGAGAAAACTACCTCCAAAATTAACTTGGGAAAATGGGTAGAAGGGGAAATGGCTGCATTTCACTTTTACCTTGCTTTGGACACTTGTAAATTCACCCTAAATCCAAAATTCGTCCTTGCATGAGTAACGGGGAGGCCAATAGATAGTATTGAGAAGATGTCCCATTGAGATGAATTATAAAAGAAGTGGCTACCCATTGTTGGGGTTAGATGGTTCATGGAAAAGGCGGCTATGAGGAACTTAGTACCAAGGGAATGCATTGGTGTTATGACAATGATAAATTGGGAAAAAAATGTATTTGGCCCATCCATTCTGTGTGGATTAATAGATTGGGAGTGTTCCTGGAACTTGAAAGGGTGTTAAATCTTAGTGTGCTTGTCTCCTTGTACTATATTTTTGGGCCCAAGTTCCAAAGACACCATTTTTTTCATGGTTGTGATCACTAGTTCAATGTGGTAGTAAGGTCTTTTCTTGATGGTGGTGACATTGTTGTCATGGTTGCAATCACCAGATGAAGGTGGTAGTAAGACCATTTCATTTAGTAATCCCATGGGATATGGAGGTTTTACAAGTCTAAGAACCTCTCCACCACACCTATTTTGAACTAATTATAAGATCATTGACTTATTCATAAGTAGTTGGGTGAGATTCTTGAAAAAATTATGAGTTTGTGGTTCCAATTCACATTGAAATTGATCCCTGATAGAGAAGCAACATCTATGAGGGTGATTGCATTGGTTGGGTGGGAAAATGACCTTGGTGAATTCACCCCCCTCTATTATTGAATATGTGTTCATGGAATTTGGTTGGAGACTACTAGTGTGAGTTAGAGAACAACTGGCTCAACCTTGGACTTCTAAAAGATACATGTTACAAGTATTTGTGTGTTTAAGTAATTAATTTGTAAAATGTTGTTTTTTCTAGATGGATGGTTTGATTGCATGTCCCTTATGATCCTTTGGTAGTCTCTTACCTAGTGTGGTTTCTAGCTTATATGCATTGTGCTTGATGCTTTTATTTCTAGCTTGTTGATGCAATGGTTGTAAAAGGAAAAAAATGATCTTATAGGGGTAACACTATTACTGGTCTGGTATAATAACTTCTTTGGTTTCCTCATCAACCATAGTGTCTCACTCTAATAATACAAGTACATAGAGATGAGTACAATGATGATAATATGAAATGAATCTCTCCTTCATATATGTGTGTGTGTGTGTGTGTGTGTGTGTGTGTGTGTGTGTGAATATTTATGAGAGGTATTAGAGGAAAGAAAATATATGTGAGCCTAAACCATTAAAATCAACCTACAAAGCCACAAGTAGGCTCAAAGTGCTACACTCCAAAGGTACACATGTCAAGCTCCAAGGTGATGTCATAGACAAGAAAGGTTCGAATTCAAGGGTACTCCATGAGATGTGACCAATGGTCCTCCTCCAAGTTTTCGAGGACTTCAATGATCCTCCTCCAAGCCTCCAAGGATACCAATGCACCTCCTAAGCCATGTACGCCACTCGCTCATTTTCCTCTACATGAACGTTGTCATGATGCATGCATCTCAAAGTCAACTCCATGCTTCCATGCAAGAATGCATCCCACCTCATGATGTATTGGGCTCAATTACATCCTCTTTAATGCCAAATTATCCTTATCGAAAGTAAAGTGTTCTCCAATCATACAACCTCCTCCATGTGGATAGCATGTAGAATGTCACCAATTTATTTGAATCTCTCCATTGCCCTGAGCAATTTCATGTCGATATGATTTTTATTTTTTTTAAACCTACAGTCCTCATCTATATAGCGATGAATCATTGTGGAAAATATACCATTCTCGTGGAAACAAAATATTTTCATTTATGTTTTTCCACGAACATTCGTCTATATAGCGATGAATCATTGTGGCAAATATAACATTCTTGTGGCAAAAAAAAAAAATTCATTTATGTTTTGCCACAAACATCCATATATATAGCGACTAACAATCGTGGAAACTATAGCATTCTCGTGGAAAAAAAAACTTTCCATTTTTTTTCCACAAACATTCGTCTATATAGAGATGAAAAATCATGGCAAATATAGCATTCTTGTGGCAAAAAAACTTTTAATTTGTGTTTTTCCATGATTTTTTGTCTATATAGCGATGAAAAATTGTGGCAAATATAGCATTCTCATGGCAATAAAAACTTTCCATTTGTGTAATCACAGTGAAATACGATCTATCTGATGCAAAAGTGTAAAGCATGAAGTCTTTGGAAAAATCAGGATTCATCAGGGAGGGAGCTTTGGTTATAGATTTTTTGATGGAATTAAAATCTAGGCTCCATTTGAAAAGAATATCCTTTTTAATAAAGATTTTCAAAGGCCTAACCATCTCAAAAAAACTTGGAACAAAGCATCTGACGAAATTTATTTTACCCATAAAATATTGCATTGCCTTTTTGGAAGATGGTGGAGGGAGATTGGCAATGGCTTGTGTTCGTTTGGGGTCTATCATCATCCCCTATTTTGAAACTATAAATCAAGGTAATCTTCCCTGCTCTACTGCAAAAAGTGACTTCTTAGGATTTAGTGAAATACCAAACTTATGACAACGTTCTAGTACAAACCTAATATGTGACAAGTGATCTTTTTTATTCTTTGAAAAGACAGTGACATCATCTAGGTAGACAACAATTGAATGGTTGATAAGGCCATGAAAATAAATATCCATTTCCCTCTGGAAAGTGGCTCCGACATTAATCAATCCGAAATGCATTTTTCGATAAGCATAGGTGCCCCACGGGGTGCAGAAAGTGGTTTTCAATTGATCTGATGGAGACATAAGGACCTGGTTATATCTTGAGAAACCATCTAATAAAGATAGACTTTCAGAACCAGATACTTGTTGAAACATTTGTTCCATTGGAGGAATGAGATAGTTGTCTTTATCAGAGGCTCGATTTAAGTTACGAAAATCGACATAGAGTCGAATTTCTCCATTCTTCTTTCTTACCAATAACAAGTTGGATATCCATTGGGTATGCTGAATAGGAAAAATAATTTTGGCGGTGAATAATTTATTCAGTTCCTTTTTTACTGTGGGTTATAATTTAGGATGCATTTTCCTAATTTTTTCTGAAATGGTTGGGTTGGGGGTTTCATGGGAATTACATGTTGTATTATTTTTGGATCAAAGGTTTTCAAATCATCGTATGTCCAAGCGAATACATATTTAAATTCTTTAAACAATTTTATAAACACATATCTTTCTTGTTGAGAACACCCTTTTCCCGGATTAATATTATGAGGATTATCTTGGGTTCCTAAGTTTATAGTTTCATAAAGTAATGAGGAACTATTTGTTTTGCAATTAACCACTCCCCTAAATTTGTCATATAAATCATAAAAAATTTCTAATCTAACAACAGACTTAGGGATAGAATTTGTCTGACAATTGGCTTAGGTTGATGGAGAGTTTGTATGGATTGTTGGTTTTCATTGATTTCAATCATTGGAGAGTGATATTGTATATTGATGTCAACCCTTGGAGAAAGTCTGGTAGCACAAATGTTTGGGTAATGGACCCAAGGTTGTTTCATGTATAATAGTATGAGTTTTAATATATTTTAATTTAAGACTATTATATATGGATAGTACATGTCACTCCATTTCTGGTGGTATGTGGAACGCCACGTAACTCCTCACGGTTAGAGAGTTATGGCCCTTAGAAGTTGGAGATCTCAAGTTTGGGTAATGGACCCAAGTTTGTTTGATGGATAATGGTATGTGTTTTGATATATTTGTAGTAAATACTATTCTATATGTATAGTACATGTCATTCCATTTCCATTGGTATGTGGAACGTCAAATAACTCCTCACGATTAGAGAGTTATGGCCATGTGAAGTTGGACAACCCTCATGAGTCATCTAGAAGCCCCAAAAGGTCAAAGTAGTCAAAGTGGTTTAAGAGATTTTATAAGGTAAATAATAAAGTGAAGTGATGGTTGTACTATAAGTCAAAGTGAATACAAAATAAATTATTTAAATAATAAAGTTAATGGAGAAATTAGAAGTGGGTTAACCCTAAAATAAGGAAAGTGGGTTAACATGGTTAAAAGGTAACCCCTTGAGGATGCTACATGAAAGTATAAATAAGAGGCAAGGTTCTCTCATTTTAATCACACTTGAGCATATTGAATATCTATAGGTGAATGAGGCAACCAAAGGATATCTAAGCTGAATTTCTGAGGGAAGGTGAAGTAAAGAAGGCCGAAATTCAAGTGAATGATTCTTTCTAAGGTATGTTATTTACAAGTCATCTCACCATTTTCGCAATAACTTGTTTTATAGAATGACTTAGACCATGAAATTGGGAGGTCATTGAGGAAACATATCCAAGTATCTATGGTACAAATTTCAGATCCATACAACAAATATTTCGTGTGGGGCACGCTCTACAAGTACGCTCTCTATAATAAACCAAAATTTAACAAGGTATGCCATTTTTGCTATAACTCCTTTTCTGAGAGGTTCCAAGTAGCGACACCTGGAGGAATTGCAAAAAAACACTGAAAAACATTGTGTACTATTTTCAGATCTTTATTCATTGCAGGTACATAGTTATGATTATTTCAATTTAGGGTTGTTGACTAATCCAAAACTAGTCATGTGAGGCTAAAGTAAAGTTTGATGAAAATGCTAGTCTCTTGTTGTTAAATTTAAGGAAGGTTTGCAGGTATGTGGTCATATACACCAGGTCTATTACAGAGTTAAAAATCAGATTTGTATGATTCAATTGATGAGGGATTTTGGTTGAGATACATGTTGGATACATGGTTGAGACAAGTAGTTGATGAGTTGGCACATACATGAGGTGTATAGTTGATGATGTTGGTACATCTTGATGAGTCATAGTTGATGAGTAGTTGATGCATGATTAGTACATACTTGGTACATGGTTGGGGGAACTTGTTAATAGTATTGTTGACACGTGGTTGATGGATGATGTAACATACTTGTATTGGTATATTATTAGAAGCACATATTGATCTTGGCGATGATTATGAGTTGTTGTGTTGTGCCTAGTTGATGCACATCTTTGAGAGTTTCCTTGGTGATTGATCTTGATGATTAGATATGATTTGATTGATAATATTTATGATACAGGTTGTTGTGATATGTTGTTTGGATAGGTTGTTGTGATAGGTTTTTTGGTACAGGTTGGTGCATGGTTGATGCACTTGTTTGTGGTGCAAGTTGATTACAGGTTGAGGTACAGGTTGATGCATGGTTCAGGTTATTCGTACAGGTTGTTTGGTGCAGGTAGATTGGTACAAGTTTACAACAGTATATCTCACAGTGATAGTGTGAAAGTGGTTCCATCATTCTAATTCTACATTAGGGCGGTTGGACAGGGCAAGGATAGGTGGTTGTAGCCACCTTTCGGTTGTAGCCAGAGAACATAGGGCGTTGTAGCCTCCTTCTGGTTGTAGCGAGAGAATTGGGGAGTTGAAGCTTCCCTCAATTTGTAGCCTGAGAAACTAGGGGGTTGGAGACTCCTTCCATTTGCAATGGGAAAACAAAGGAAGGTGGTGCTTCCAATGAATGTAATTATTAAATACATATAATAAAAATCATTATGTGGTTTTATATCGCTTTGGGTTTCCACGTAAAACACTGGTGTATTGTGTATGTGTGTGATTACTCATGTGTTCATTGTTTTTTTACTCTGAAACTATTGGATCATAATGCTACATTGATATAACACTTGCATTTTATGGTGAAAAGGGATTAAATTGTTCTATTACTGATTCACCCCCCCTCTCAGTAATCCAACAATTGTAATCAGAGTCGGTTCCTTTAGGAAACAGTTTAACCACTGGAAGGAGATCATGGATTATTCTGAGAATGGAGTACCAATGTTTAATGGTCATAATGGTTTTAAGTATGAGATGTGGAGCAGAAGGATGAAATTATTTTTTTAGGCACAGGGACATTATATTTGGCTATCAGTTGTTATAGGATATGATAGTTCAAAAAGGGCAAAGACTGCAGCCAAGAAAGAATTGAAGAAGAATAACAAAATAGAAATGGATTCATCTAGGAAGGATTACCTAATCCGGTAAGAGAAAAGGTTCGTAAATTTTCATCCTCCAAAGAAGTTTGGGATAAGTTACATGACATATATTCTTCACCCATCCCAGATTCAGAAAATGCCAAAGAAGATGCAAATACAGATCAAGAAAAATTATGTTCACCATGTCAAATAGATTCAGAAGATGGAGAGTACATAATCACCAGAGGTGTGTTGTTTTTCTTTAATTGTGAAAAATGTGAACATCTTGAAATAGAATGCCATGAAGGAAATGAGACAAAAAAACTAATTGAAAAGGAAGACAATTATGAAGAAGAATGGATTAATGCTTTAGATGAAATAAGAGAAGAAAACAAGTCACTCAAGAAATAATTAATGAAACAAAAGGAAAGTGTTCACATTTTTTAAGAAGCCCAACAAGTCATCGAGAACTTAAGAACTTGGCTAGAAGAAGCCAAAAATATCGAAGAAAATATTGAATATCAAAAGTAGTATTTGGAAGCCAGCATAGAAGGAAGAAGCAGAAATGAGATAGAAGATATTGACAGCTCATCTTAAGGAAATGACCAATGATCTAAACCAGCTTGAGGCAGAGTTTGGTCAAGAAGAGAAAGGACTTGAAGAAGAAATAATCAAATTAAAAATTCATCTTGAAGAAGTGAAAAGAACAAAAGAAGTCATGAAGTCTCAAATAATGAAGAAAGAAGAAGAGGTTGATAAGCTTGAAGAAGAAGTTGTCACATTGAGAAGTAAAATCATCAAGCTCAACAAGAACGTTGAAGAGACAGAAACATCCACATCAGTTATATAGAATGAAGAAAAGCACTCAAGGTTGCAAAAAAAGAAGAATGAAGAAAATAGAAAGAGTTATGGAGAAGTAATAAAAGGAAGGAATCATTGTCAACCAAAATCTAAGAAAACTATTGAAGACACGTCTTCAAGAAGACCATTCATGTTCAACCCACAAAGAAGCTTCAATCATGATCATGATCAGTCAAGGCAAAACTTTAGAAGGACTGCACCACAAAAAAGATCATTCACTCCCAGGCATGCAAATTTCTTTTATGGTCATTGTTTTTATTGTACTAATTTTGGACATAAGGTTGCAGATTGCAGGGATTATAAAATAAATGTTCAAGCAAGAAGTGCATATGTGGCCCCACATAACATTGAATGTTACAAATGTCATAACTATAGACGCCTTGATAGTGATTGTAGAATCATGATCAATACTTCCATGAAAGAGAACACTGATATAAGATATAAGAAAGTATGGATAAGAAAACACCAAGAATAGGTGAACAAAGACCAGGTCCTAGAGATCACAAGATTGGAAATAAAACGAGATGAAGAAAATTCTACAAAAAAAAAGAAAGATGTCATATACAGAAAGGTTTAGAAAATAACTGAAAGAAAAGAAGGGCAGGTAAATAAGGAACAGGTTCAAAAGATTGTACTTTTAGGAATTGTAGTGAAAGATGAATCCACAGACAAAAAGAAAGAAGTCAGAGCTCGGAGAGATGATGAATCCACCAATGAAGATGATGATGAATACACATCAGAGTGGGAATTGTTCCGAGCCATCCGTCTTAGAGACTCCCAGGTAATATTAATATTAGACAGGGAGAGTCTATGTGATAGCTGTGACAGACCAAATAACCATCCTTTGAGAAGCTTGTAGAGTTTGAGAAGACAAATCCAGAGAAGTCGGTTAGTAGAAGTACAATTTGATGGATTAATCAAGACTTCATGATATAGTGATAAATGGGTTAGCATTATGGACAGTTGTGCAAGTAGAGTATTGGACAATATGGATGAGAGCATGGATTCATAGATTGGTTCAAAGAGTGGTTCAAAGACAAAGGAACATTATCATAATGGATGATAATTACACAGGAAATGGCTTAAACAATGCTAATGGATTTCAAATTGACGGATATTTTTTGGACACATGCAGTGCATACAATAGTTCACATTCAAAACCAAGTAATGCTAAGAAACAACAATGACAAAACTCCCTACGAACTATGGAAAGGAAGTGTAGACAACAACCTCTACATCAAGGTAACTCAAGGTAGTCTTTTATTAATTGAAATTTATGTTGATGATATTGTTTTTGGAAGTAGTAATGAAAGGTTAAGCCAGAAATTTACAAAGGATATGCAGAATGAGTTTGAAATGTCATTACTTGGAGAACTATCCTTCTTTCTGGGTCTTCAGATATGTCAAAGAAACCAAGGGATTTTTATTTCTCAAACTAAGTATATCAAAGAAATTCTAAAGAGGTTCGGAATGGAATATTGCAAACCAATTACCACTCCTATGCAAACCAGTTGCAAGTTGAGAAAAGATGATGATTCAAAGTCTACAGACAAGAGGCAATAGAGGTCAATGATTGGTAGCTTACTATATGTGACAACATCTAGACCAGATGTAATGTAGGCAGCTGGATAAGTGGCACGATTTCAAGCAACACCAAAGCAATTGCATGTCTTAGCAGTAAAGAGGATTTTCATATATCTCAAAGGAACATAAGAGTTTGGATTATGGTATCCAAAAGGAAAGGATCTATCACTTATTTCCTACACAGATGAAGATTGGGTAGGTTGCATTGATGACCGACGAAGCACCAGTGGAGTAGTGTTCTACTTAGATATACAAGTTGAGTATGATTATCCCATTTCAATCTATTGTGACAATACAAGCGCCATCAATATCTCAAAGAACCCGGTGATGCACTCCAAGATGAAGCACATTCCAATAAAGTGTCACTTTCTACGGGAACAAGTTGCAGAGAAGAACATCAGAGTTGAATATGTGGGCACAAAAGAACAAGTGGCAGACATATTTACAAAACCGATTCCATTGGAATCCTTTGAGTATCTTTGCCATAGACTAGGAGTAATTTCTAATCCAAAATGAATGATTTTTAATGCTTATCTTATATTTCTTAGATGTACATGAGGAAGAACCATAAACTGGACAATTCAGGTTGGGATATCAGTTTCACGAAGAGTTTTGTTAGGGGGAGAAACCTTGGATGGAAAGATACATTTTACATTGATGGCAAAGGGGGAGACATTTATCAGAAGAAAAGGTAAATGCTTGGAGAGAGAGCATAGAGGCATGTTTCCAAGGGGAGCAATTGTCACAAGGGAAGAATGAGAGATAAGACTTCGGAATGATACCCTTTTTCAAAGGGGGAGATATTATTCATATGAAGGAAGAGAGACTAATCAGAGGCTTATAAACACAAAGAAAAATCAAAAGGCATGTAGACAGGGGGAGCAGCCCCAAGGAGAGTTCAGTTAGCGGGAGCAACCCCAAAGGGAGATACCCTTTTCCATTTATGTCAAAGGGGGAGAGATAGAAACATTTATGAGGAGTATAAGCATGAATGTTATCATGACTAACTGTTTCCATCAATGTTTGTGTTGCCATCAATGTCAAAGGGGGATATTGTCAGACAATTGACTTAGGTTGATGGAAAATTGGTATGGATTGTTGGCTGTCATTGATGTCAACCATTGGAGAGTTATATTGTATATTGATGTCAACCCTTGGAGAAAGTTCGGTAGTGAATTCCAGTAGCACAAAGGTTTTCGCAATGGAGCCAAGGTTGTTTCATGTATAATG
Source organism: Picea glauca (assembly GCA_000966675.3). Classification (NCBI taxonomy): domain Eukaryota; kingdom Viridiplantae; phylum Streptophyta; class Pinopsida; order Pinales; family Pinaceae; genus Picea; species Picea glauca. The sequence goes on from JZKD02S0230237.1 coordinate 283,296, forward strand.
GTATGAGTTTTAATATATTTGAAGGTAAGACTATTCTAGATGGATATCACATGTCATTCCATTTCCGGTGGTATGTGGAATGTCACATAAATCCTCACACTTAGAGAGTTATGGCCATGCGAAGTTGGAGAACCCATGCTTGGGTAATGGACCCAAGTTTGTTTGATGGATAATGGTATGAAATTTGATATATTTTTAGGCAATACTATTCTATATGGATAGTACATGTCATTCCATTTCCATTGTTATGTGGAACGTCACATAACTCCTCACAATTAGGGAGTTATGTCCATGTGAAGTTGGAGAACCCACATGAGTCATCTAGAGGCCCCAAAAGGTCAAAGTAGTCAAAGTGGTTTAAGAGATTTTAGAAGGTAAATAATAAAGTGAAGTGATGAGTGTACTATAAGTCAAAGTGAATAAAAAAAAAAATATTTAAATAATAAAATTAATGGAGAATTTAGAAGTGGATTAACCCTAAAATAAGGAAAGTGGGTTAAGATGGTTAAAAGGTAACCCCTTGAGGAAGCTACATGAAAGTATAAATAAGAGGCAAGGCTCTCTCATTTTAATCACACTTGAGAATATTGAATATCTATAGATGACTGGGGTAACCAAAGTATATCTAAGCCAAATTTCAGAGGGAAGTTGAAGTAAAGAAGGCCAAAATTCAAGGGAGGATAAATTTTTTTGATGACACTTTCTAAGGTATGTTATTTACAGGTCATCTAACCATTTTCGCAATAAAGTTTTTAATAGAATGATTAAAACCGTGAAATTGGGAGGTCGTTGAGGAAACATATCCAAGTATCTGTGGTACAAATTTCATCTTGTGGGTCGTTGTATGTTTGGAGTTACACTATGTGGAAAATAGGGTTTGTGGCTAGTCCTGAAACTAGTCTAAAACAGGTACTTCGGTTAAAAACGTCATAACTTCTTCATAACATATCCAAATTCCGTAAGACCAAATGTGTTGGTTATCGTACAGTATCTAGTATTCTATGTACAGTTTTTAGATCCATACAACAAATATTCTGTGTGGGGCACTCTCTACAAGTTCGATCTCTATAATAATCCAAAATTCAACGAGGTATGCCATTTTTGCTATAACTCCTTTTATGAGAGGTTCCAAGTAGTGACACCTAGAGGAATTGCATAAAACAAATTGAATAAAATTGTGTACTATTTTCATCTTTATTCATTACAGGTACATAGCTATGATTATTTCAAGTTAGGGTTGTTGACTAATCCAAAACTAGTCATGTGAGACTAAAGTAAAGTTTGATGAAAATGATAGTCTCTTGTTGTTAAAGTTAAGGAAGGTTTGTAGGTATGTGATCATATACACCAGGTCTATTACAGAGTTACAAATCATATTTTGACGATGAAATTTATGAGGGATTTTGGTTGAGGTACATGTTGGGTACATGGTTGAGACAAGTAGTTGATGAGTTGGCACATACATGAGGTGTATAGTTGATGATGTTGGTACATCGTGATGAGTCATAGTTGATGAGTAGTTGATACATGATTGGTACATACTTGGTACATGGTTGGAGGCACTTGTTAGTAGTATTGTTGGCACATGGTTTATGGATGATGTATCATACTTGTATTGGTATATTATTAAAAGCACATATTGATCTTGGTGATGATTATGAGTTGTTGTGTTATGCTTGGTTGATGAACATCTTTGAGATTTTCCTTGGTGATTGATCTTGATGAGTAGATCTGATTTGGTTGATAATATTTATGAGACAAGTTGTTATGATAGGTTGTTTGGACAAGTTGTTGTGATAGGTTATTCGTACAGGTTTGGTGCATGGTTGATGCACTCGTTGATGGTATAGGTTGAGGTACATGTTGGTGCAAGGTTGATGCACTCGTTTATGGTACATGTTGATTACAGGTTGTTTGGTACAGTTTGGTGCATGGTTGATGCACTTGTTTATGGTACAGGTTGATTACAGGTTGAGGTATGGGTTGATGCATCATTGATGCATGGTTCAAGTTATTGATACAGGTTGTTTGGTGCAGGTAGATTGGTATAGGTTTACAATAGTATATCTCACAGTGATAGTGTGACAGTGGTTCCATCATTCTACTCCTATGTCAGGGCGATTGGACAGGGCAAGGATAGGCAGTTGTAGACACCTTTAGGTTTTAGCCGGAGAACATAGGGGGTTGTAGCCTCCTTCTGGTTGTAGCTAGAGAATTGGGGAGTTGGAGATTCCCTCAGGTTGTAAGCTGAGAAGCTAGGGAGTTGGAGCCTCCTTCCAGTTGTAGCTAGAAAACAAAGGAAGTTGGTGCTTCCAATGAATGTAATTCTTAAAGACAAATAAGAAAAATCATTATGTGCTTTTCTCTCACTTTGGTTTCCATGTAAAACATTGGTGTACTATGTATGTGTGTGATTGTTCATTTGTTCATTGTTTATTTACTCTGCAACTATTGGATGATAATGCTACATTGATATGAGACTTTCATTTTATGGTGAAAAATGATTAAATTTATCTATTAATGATTCACCCCCCGCCCCCCTTCCAGTAATCCAACATAATTTACCAGATCAGATGATATTTCCACAGAATGAGGGTCAGATATTACCGAAAAACCACGAAGATTTTCATTGTGAGTACTTTCATCAATTACAACATCTTGGAAAGTGTCCTCCATATGCATAAAATTTATGATTTGTTGGTCATCATCAAACACTCATCAATTGGTAATATTGTCGGCAATCGATGGTTTGAACATCAATTCAACATAAAATGCATTAAGAGAAAAAACCTCAATAGGTAATAATTTGACGCAACATTAGCCAATAAATCAGCTTCAGAATTACTAGGTCTAGGAATAAAACTTATGTTAAAAGCGAGAAATTTATGGATTAAGTTCCATGCCTCAGTTTGGTAGTTTTTGAGATGCGGTGATAAACAATGAATATCATTTTTTACCTATTTAACTACAATTTCAGAATCACCAAATACCATCAAGTTTTTCACGTTAAGATCCAGTGCCTTCTTTAGTCCATGTTGGAGTGCTTCATATTCTGTTATGTTGTTAGTACACTCAAATTCTAATTGATAGGAAATGAATGTCTTATTACCTTTAGGGTCAATAAGAACACAACCAGCACTAGCTCCTTCACGATATTTAGACCCATCAAAGTATAAAGACTAGATTTCATCACTATCAACAATGTTTGCATCATTTTTCAAAATTGTTTCCTGAGTATGGGCTGATATTTCAGATTGTTGATCTAGGTTTGTAATGGTGGACATTTCAATCATGAAATTTCCAAAAAAAATGTTTATACCTTGAGATTCAATTGTATTTACACCAGTGGTAAAAGGCTCATTTTAATATTTTAGATCTATAAAAGTGTACTTCAGATAACGTTCTCTATTAATTATGATCTTGTTAGGCTAGTTGTTTTCTAGTAACCACAGATGAGACCAATCTATAGCGAAATAACCATGCAATTGTTCGGACCAATATCTGCTCAAGAACAAACCATAAAATTCTGGAATATCAACGACAACTATGTCAATTACCTAGTGCACTTTTGGGTTAGATGACAATCTAATCAATACATATTTAAGTTCACCAAAAAATATGACATTAGTTCTGTCTAACTGAATAATTTTCAAATCAGAAGGTTTGACTTCAGCATTAATCTTTTGACAAACAGACAGAGGCATTACATTCGATGAGGCCCCGGAATCAACCATACAATTATGCAAATTTTTGTTGAAGATTTTGAAAGTTAACAAGAAAGGTGGTACATTTTTTCGTGGTGTGGGAGCAGAAATCTGTTTTTTTTTTTACTATTGTATCTAAAATTATCTTATCTAAATTCTCTATAGTCTTATTCGATGTGTCCTTTTTGTTATGATCTATAGGCAGTCTTTTGTTCAGGACATATTTCATTTTTTTTATGCCATTTTTTGGTGATTTATTTAAAGGATCATTCTTTTTACTATTATTAAATATACTTCGCAGCATTTTCTATAGGATAATAGGGAATTTGAGCAGTTCAAAAATCAATGTATTTTCCCTTAGTTTTTTAAGATCTTCAACAAGATCATATTTTAAATCTATGGAAATGGTATTTCATGTTGTTTTAATCTTTTTTGGATGTCTTGATACCGTACTCTTACTTGTCTCAGGTGAAGATGGGTTTTGTACCTTACTTCGAGTGTTATATGGGTGTTGGTTTTTATGGACAGTTTCAAAATTAGCTTGGAAAATACTGTCGGAAAGATGCCCGAAGATTGGGGGAGATGAGACCTCCTCATCAGGTGTTTATTCTTCACCTATGTCATTTTGGTTTTCAGGAGGGACATAAACAAAACTATCATTTTCATCTAATATTGCTTGTAAAGCATACTATAACCCTTCAAAATTCAGACCTTCTGTGGTCAAATTTGGTTTGTTCGGAGGAAGAGGTTTCCTAAAAGTTGGTTTAAAATTCCCTTTACTTGAAGATGATTCTTCAACAGATCTTTTCAATTCTATGAATTGATTAGATAACTTATGAAAGGCTTTCTATAAACCCTCCAAGTCTAAATTTTCTTGTTCTTTTTTATTTGGGGAAGGTCTGGTAAGGATTTCTATTTTCTTTTTAGAGGAAGTTGATTCAACTTCCATATTTACATTATCCTTTAAACTAAGAATATCCTTTTCAATAAGGACTTCCTCTTCAAAAGATTCTAGTAATGTGTTTTTCTTATACCTCTTAACCCATATAGTTATACTATGATGTAGGGATTTAGCATAGTATGCAATAATCAAGTTTTCAATAGGCATTGACTCTGTAGGGATTTTATTTTTAAGCGTAAGGAATATCTTATTCAAATCCTTGAATTTCTCTTTGGGGTTCATTTTCATGTTGGACAATTCCATTACCAAAACTTATGGAGATTTATCATCCCCGAAATTTTCTAAGAAAAAGGTCTCAAACTTATCCCAAGAAGCGATAGTTTGGGGCTATTTTGCAAAATACCACATGGAGGAATTTCCTTCAAAGGTGTAAGGGAAAAACATGCACACGACATCTTCATGTTCGACGTTTCAAATCCTAACAACTAAAATGGATTTTTTGATATGATCCTCAATTGATTGCTTTGAATCAGGTTCAAATTTGGGTAACCACTTTTCAAGATGTTTGGGTAATGGATGTTGAGGTCCGGTAACTACCATGGCATCTTGATCACACCAAGGTATGGCGGGATTATTTTGGTTAGACATGGGAGTTGTTGTGTGTGAATTTTGAGATTTCCCAGACAAATAACTTCCTTTGTCAAGGGATTCCCCTCTTGGAGAGGGTGGATAAAACCTAGGTGGGGATGGAGGAATATCAAATCCTCCAGCACCTTGGATTAGTGCTTCAAAAGGATCTGTAATAGTATCATGAAATGTGTGATCAGGCATACCAGTGCCAAGAGGATCTTCTTGTTGACTGGAAAAATCAAGGGTTTATTTAACTGTCCACCAAATTGTCTAAGTCAGGATAATGCACCATGAGTTCTTAAAATTGATTGGCAAGAATTACAGATAATTTCTTGTACATCAATCCCTTGAGAGATCGATGTCACTGGTTCAACGGGAATGTCAGTTGTAGCTTCTGACATAGTGGTTGGATCAGGTATAACATTAGGGTTTGAGCGACTACATGTCACGATAGGAGAACAATTATTTGGGGGAGTCTTATGACATCCTCGTGCCATCAATGACTTTCAAGTCCTCCTTCTAGAGCCATTTTTTAATGTGCATTTATGACACACCTCAACGAGAAGGGAAGATATGGTTCGAGGCTGTCTAGTTAACCCAAGCTGTTTAAAATAGCATACCCTGACGGATTTAGTGGCTTCGTTAGCCAATGAAAATACTAGAGTAACTAAGAAAGATACAAACTATTTATCTATATAATCTTATTACTTACGTGTTACCCAACAAGCCTTGTGAAAATGAAAGTTTAACTATTGAAACAAAGTTTGAATAAGATATAAGGCTAGGAAAATTATTCTAGTACTATAAGTCGAAAATAACAAAATGAATGAATAAGATTCAGAATGACATAACTATAATGAACAAAGAATTTAAAGTTTGAATGATTTAATCGTTACTCATTCATAAAATAAATAAATTAACTAAAAGAGAAACTAACTAACCTGATGTTGATCAATGGTAAAGAAAAAGCACTAAGCTATTTGTATTTCTATGTAATATAAGCTCCACTTAACCTATTTCCAAGCAGAAATCTATGGCAAGAAGAAAATAATGATATTTCCTTAAATAACTCAAGGAATTTTTGTATTTTGAAAGCAATCTATAAGAAACAGAAAGACAAATATATTTTTCTCATGTGACTTTATATTATTGAAAATCTGGAGATGAAATCAACTCCAATCTTCAAAAAATGGTATTATCAAATTCTAACACCCGACGTAAACTCAAAATGTACAAACATTTGATTAGCCACAGAGATTATGATAACCAATAAATAATGGATCATGCAAGAGATAAGCACAACATGAAATCATAAGTGTCGAACAAACTAAATCTAATTCATAACATATACGTTTTCATTCCTAGTAGTATATGAAAGTAATAATAATCACATCGTACAATTTACACAAGGACTAAATCCAAAAACCAAACTGCATTTCATATCATTCCCAAAACGATAAGTCCATCTTCAGGTCCCAAAAGAATTCCCTATCTCTGGGCAAGTAGCAGTATTTAAAACAAGTTCTTGATTTGTTTCTCCTATCTTCTAAGATAGAGATAGATCCAACCTTAATAAAGTCTTTTCTAAAAAATAACCAAAAAAAAAGGTCTATTGTAACATCCATTCAAAAATAGTTACATAATCAAAATATTATTGAAACTATTTTTAAATAAAAACTTGCAAATTTGGAACATCTCCAACGCTTTTCTTGTCCCATCAACCTTTGCAATTCAATCCTCTTCAAGCCTGAGAAGAAAAATGAAATTTAAACTAGAAAAAGAATCTAATAAACTATTAAAGACAAGCTACAAAATATATGATTGTGTAGCTAGTCTAATAAAACAAAAGAAAAACAAATCATGTTATAATGAAACAATCAAAACATTAATTCCAAGAAATTTTTTTACCCATTAAACATTTGAAAAAGAGTCAACAGATAATTTCGAGTTCATAACAACTTTGAAGTTGGAAGAATTTTTTATAACATTATCCCCTAATTTCCTAAATCCTTTGCAAGCTCTAGGGGAAGTTTGTTGAATGCTGGTCAGATCCACGTTTTCTCTTTCCAATACCATGTTACGATCCATAACCTGATTAAGCTGAGATTGCAAATAAGGAATATCTCGATAATACCTCTGGATCCAGGTGAAACATTCTTCACAGTATACCTATTCCAATCTCGGTAGGGGCAAGTATTATATGAGTTCAATGGTTTATCTTACACCATAACCTTTTTTAAATCATATTGGATTGTTGAAAACCCCTCTTGTTCCTTTAGAAATGGAAGCAGGTTTGAAACAAAATCGTATTCGGGAGAATCCACTCTAGTGGCATCAGAACTGGCATCCTCGACAAAGATCGTATCTTCAGTGACAACTGTAGGAATGGGCTTATCACGGTTCTGATATCGGTTCCTGGTCATCCTTGATAGAAGTCTACCACTCCTTTTATTTCTAAAATCTAGATCATTAAAACTCTATGTGACTTGTTTACCCTGTCTCTTGATTTTACTTGTGTCCTTACTAATCATGGTCTGTACAGGATCAAGGGCAACCAATGTCTTATTTTTTAAATGACTCGTAATTTCTTCCAAGGATTTATTTGGAATGAATTCACGCTTCTTGGAGGTAAAATCGGCTCTCGGACAAAACTCAATAGGGGTATTGGGAGGTAATACAAGGTCTTTCGAGACTTGTATTTCAACTCGAAAACTTTGCAGATAGTGGGATGATATGTTTAGACCGATGGGCTCATCAAAACACAGGGGTAAACCATGAACAGGTTTAGAAGGAAATGAAACAAAACCATTCCTAACAAGAAAAATTTCCCAACTACACCCTATCTTTAACAATTGGGAATTAACCAGAACCTGAATTAAACCATGGTGGAATAAAATTGACTCAGAGTTAGGGTTTTGTCTTTGGTAGAACTTGGACATCTTCTCGAGACTCCTAAGCAAATAAAATGACAAGTTTAAATTAAAATCCAGTAATATCATTAGTAGGCATACATGAAATAAAAAAACTAGTCCATAACGTCCCTCGCAAGTCACAAATTGTTTAATTATCAATAACAAGCCATGTGAATGAATTTTGAACAACTGGATAGGCGTACCTTTTACGTTATAGCATGATTTTATGGATACCATCAGTAAGTTCCATGGGATGACCTCTATATTTAGGTTTTCCAACCAGTGGTCCCCTTCCTGCAACAAACCCATGGCCTCTTCTATGGAATCTTCGTTTACCTGTAACTACAAGTCGCCTATTTTGGATTTTTCACCATCGAAAGTCTTCGCAAAGGCCTGTGCGACTTCTAGGTTAAAACCCTCAAAATACTGTACAAATTTAACCAACTGAAAAGGAAGAGGTCATCTACAATGTTCTCATGAGAAAGCAGAGCCTGTGATCCATTTGACTCCACCATAACCACATGAGACATCAGCTTGTGCACAATATACCAAAAATATGCAAAATGGAGGGGGTTGCGCTCGAGCCAACCCAAAACAAATAGTATAGTTTTCAAGGCCAAAGGTGACCCGAAAACTAAGATCTCGGGAGGATGCTACCATGACTTCCACCCTAAACATTGATTAAACACCATGAACCAGAGGATGAAAAACTCAAAAACCACCTCGTATGCTAAGAACCTACTCCCTAGTTATGAAGGACCATCCAAACAATGAAATGAATGCAATCATTGATGGATAGGAAATATAGGTAATGGTTTCAAAGAACAGTCACTATCCAAGTAATATGTTGATTAGATCGTGACAAAACAGTTTAAAGGAGCATTCAGATTATATGGTAAAGTAATAAAACATAACCAAAATCGCAAAGGGTAGGAAATAATCAACATTTTCAAAATCAATTTAACCATAACATAACTTACCCACAATTTGGTTCTATTCTTATACTATGAAATTTCCACATGATCACAAATCTACTAAGCTTATATTTTGTGTGTTTTTAGTTCTCTCAAAGGTTCATTTGATTTTACAACGAGAAAACCCTTAGAGATCAGTTAATGTGTTTTACAAGAATATTTCAATTTCATGCTTGCCATCCATGAAATTGAAATGGGTGAACAAGTTGTTGATAAAATAAAGATAAAAAAAATGATCACATAAAATAAAAAAGATTTATGATCACATAAAAAATAATAAAAAAAGATGATCTGCATGCATAAGAGAACTTTATCAAAGTGGACACATGGGAAACTCAAATAAAGATAATGATAGATCAACCTCAAATACTTTATATTCTGAAAACAAGGTTACAAAGCACAGTCGAGATTGTTCCCAAAGTAGTTCTCTTGAAATTTCTAAAAAATATATAGTCTGTTACATATTCTTTGAAATTTTAAATGTGTTTGTCTTAAAGATTGGGATTGGGGATCCTACGGACCATAAAGCAAATAAATACAAGAAATAGGATTTTAGAAGGAAGACGGTGGGCGGTAGAAGAACAACAAGACCTGGTAAGAAGAAAAAATGAGTTATCATTCTTCGATTAAACCTTTCTAGTGAAAGAGGTGGAATAAATGGATGAAGGACTTGATAAATAAAAATAAGGATGTGATCAACATGAACTTACTATGATGGTATCTCGTTGTTTTCACTTGCTTGTTGATGTCCTTTTATCATTTTCATCAACGGTTAATGGAACTGTCTCAACTGTTTCTTTCCCTTCATTGGTCAGTTTATCAATATCTTTCTTGAACCATTATTCAATGTAACTTTTCATTGGTGCCACATTGATTTCATGCCATATTTTGATGTTGAACAACTCACCCTCCAAGTCTCTCAGATAAAGGGAACTTCCATGTAATGATTCTTCAATATCCTGATTTTTCACGGAGTAGTCCACTAGCCAATTGTTTATGTCATCCTCATTATATTCAAGTATGCCATAGAAATTTTCAATGGACAACCCTTTAAAGATGTCAACTTTATCATCAAACTATTTCTTTGTTAGGGACAACAAATTGAGGATCAACCCGAGATCTTGGACTTCGTTAGTGTTTCTAGCTAGTCTACCTATGTGAGTCTTTTGAATAGTTCCTCCCTCCTTGATATGGTTTGGCTACATGTTTGAACAATGTTATTCAAGTTTTTTATCTTTTCTTTCCAACATGCGTTTAACTGTTTAATCTGGCTTGGAGAGGAAAGATCCTCCTCTCTTCTCCTTAGCTTTGTCATGTTGGAAACTTTAACACCAAAGGGTACCACAACATCAAGGTAAAAGCCTTCTTCATTTTTTAGGTTGTATTGCAAATAATCGTGAAAGGAATGCGCCCTCGAGCCAAAAGAAATCATGTTCTTTGAAATTTCCCAAGCTTTTGTGATCAATGCCATTCTTTTCTTGATATTATTCTCCACATAGCTCATGGATGATGTAAGTAAACTTGAGGATCCTTTTAATTTAGCAGCGGGTGTGGTGGGTCCAACAATTTCCAAAGGGATGGCAAGGAGTGGAAGAGGCACCAAGGTCTCTTCTAGTTCCTTAATCCTCTCCTTTATATTTGTATTTTCCACTTCGAGACCACCAATGGAGTTGTCCAATGCATCACTGGTTGTTCTATGGATTCTAGAAATATGGGAAGGCCACATATTTCTTAGGTTAACCTCTGAATGAGATTTCCCTTTTTTATTCTTCACATCACTCTTCTCGATAATTAATTCTTAGATTCGTTGTCAAATAAAGCATTATGAAATACAAGTGACTCTTCTTCATCGAAGGTCTCATTCTCAATAATTTCCAATGACAGATTTTGGTGGGTCATGCCTCCTGGTTGATCAATGTTAGGAAACATTTTCTCAATGTCATCCTCGAGCTCCATATATTCGAGGGAGAAGTAGTTGATGTCACTTTCAACGCAATGTTCTTCCTCCTCTTGTACAATATTCTTCCTCTTCTTACTTAGAGGAAGTTTATGTGAGCATTCGATTTTCCCCTGAGGGGGGTTCTTTTCTCCTCCTCCTCCTAAACTACTATTGATCACTTTTATAGATGGGTGGGTTTCTAGAGAACTTCTCCGAGATGTTGTAGTCTTAGGAGTAAGAATTGGGGACTAGGAACTCTTCTCGTTGGGACCCTTTCCTTTCTGTTTGTAAAATGTATTGGCACTGAGTACAGTGTCCAAGTCGCCAGCATTGTGAGTAGGAACACCTAAGTTATTATCTTCTTCTTCTCCTAGAAAAAAATGTATAAATGAATTGCTAAATCCCACTGCTAACATATGTTCCACAAAAATTTCGTTAGGGTCAACCCCCTTTATCCTTTCATCATATTTGAGATTAAAATTGTGGAAGTGGTTTGCAAATTCATCGATTTTGTTCATATTTCTGAATACAAAGTCCCCAATTTTCCAAGGCAAGGGTATGAATTTCTTTTTTCGTTTCTCATGAAAAAAGTGAAGCCAAAAATTATATTGACCTGCCACTTCTGTAATAAACATTATGTCGGATATATGACATGGAAGAAAGGATGGGTTTTCCTTAGCGCCGAAAATCCTGATATCATTGTAATTTTCCATTTGCTCCAATGTCCCCTTTTTGTCCAGGAATTTACTTTCCTGGGCTGATATTCTGGGCGCATCTTTTCCAAACAACAATCCTTTAAAAACAAAGACAAAGTCATTGAAAACTTCATAAAAATGCAAGGAATCTTTGTGCCTCCACAATGCTTGGTACCAAAAGGTCACTGGGTCAAATTCACAATTCACATTCTTGCATATAAACAATTTAGGAAAATGGCAGCACTGTGCTATCACAAATACCAAATAAGAGGCCATAAATAATTTCTTATCTTTTTTTTATTGTGAAAATTGCGAAGAGATTTCAATGGAAATCAGTTTTCCCCAATCAAAAATGGCTTGCTCTTTGAAAGTAAAATATAGGATATAAAGAATCATACGAGAAATACTGGCGGTACTTTCTTGGCTTGTCACCCTCGTGAATAACCTAACAATTTCGCAAAAGGGGTTTTTGAACGAGTTGACCTGCAACTTGGTGATATCTTTAGGGATGGTCGCAGGATTCTCCAAGAATTCAGGAAAGAGGTCCAGGTCATTTTCATGCTTTTTTAAGAAGTCCCTTCAATCTTCACTTTTGAAAGTGAGTGTTGGCTCTGGGAGATTTAACATTTTACGAAACACTTGAGGTGAAAGAGAGACGGGAGAATGGTATTGAAGTTGAATAATTGACTGACTTGGTATATATTTCTCAGTGCACCAGGAAATCAGCTCCTTGCAGTTGAAAACCTTAGGGACACACCCTGTAGGAGCAATTTCAGACGTCCAAATTACTTTCTTCTTAGTAGAAGGGGATGAATAGTAAGAATATTCTCTAGACCACTAAAAGTTCTGGTCCTCACACCCAAAAATGTTGAAAGTATCTTCGCAAAATTTTTGTCGAGCCACTACTGCCATAAGTTGACGAGAGCATTCTTTTAATCCGGATAATATTTGAAATGAGCGCTTGAGAGAGATAATATAATCTTCTGCAAATCATGCTTTACTGTGGTTTAATAAGAAATCTCATCGATCCCTTCGCTTATTAATGATGATATTTATGGAACCTGCATGATGATTTATTAGCATTAAACCATACTAAATGCATATTGGGAAAAGTGCGAAGGTGGCAAGGACAGACGAGAGCGATTAGGATTTGGGAATTTTGTGAACCCGCCAACCCGGGAACTAGTGAACCCATGGTTGTGAAAGATTGAAAATTGGCTAAGTGTTGTAATGTGTTCGGTTAGACTCAATATAGGAGAGATGAGATACTTAGGAGCTCGAGGAGTCCGATGGTCAAAATGTAGATCGTGGATCTTTTGGGTGAAAAATGTATATCACGGAACATGGGATATGAAAGCTTGAACCCGCGAACCCAGTAACCCACAACTGCAAAAACGGATAAGTATAGGATAATGTGGTGGTCAGTTAGATTCATGATATGGGAGTATGGATGGAGATGAGGATCCATGAGTCCGCCAACTCGCGAACCCATCATTTTCGGAAAAATGACTAAGTATAGTAGCTAGAAAGGGAGAATAGAAGGGAGAAAAAAGGGGGAATTTGGGTAAGTATAGAAGAGGGAAAATAAATGGAAAATAAAAAAGGGGAGGGAAATTTCAGAAGCGGGAATTGATCTCAAAAAGATGTTAAAGGTAAGCATTTTTTGCAAATTTCATCAGCGGATAAAGAAAGTCATTTTAAAGAATAAAATATTAAATAAACAGATGAGCATGTTTCTAGGCACGAGTTAAGAGAATATGATGAATATGACAATAATGATGAGGAATAAGAATGGAGAATAAATTTTGATCTTTCCTTTGAGAAAAAAATGTTTGGGAGAGGAATTCGTTGAATATATTCTTATAATGTGGAGCATTGAGGAGATCAGGTATTATCTATAGTTGATGATGTGGAAAGAATCCATATGAAATATTAATTTTAGTGCAGAGGATGACAAGGTGTTGGCAGCCAATTCACTTTTTCTATTATCTTATAAGCTGCCTACACCTATGTCTTGTGAACATCAAGATTTTGTCGCAATTTTCAGATAAACGACATTTTCATTTTTCACGACATTTGCACACTTGTTTTCGTTTTGTTTTCGCGACTGTAAGCGTGAAAAATTCTCCTTTCAAAGTCACATTTCGATCATTATCTGAACTGTGAATATTTCTTTTGTCATTATGCCTATTGCGATTACCTTTTATTGATCACTATATGACTGGCAAGATCCTTTGATCGGTACTTATAATTTGATTGATTGTGTAACTCGGTTTTATTAAGTTTGCAATGCATTTAGAATTTGTATTTGCACTTTATATGACTTGCCCGATCATTGATTCTATAAAATGCATAGGGGTTATGATTTAATTTTTTTACATATATATGATACGATCCTTGTGTTAATATTTTCATAACTCTTGGCTTGTCGACTATATGAATATCATTTTGGCACCTTGGTTAAACTTTTGTTTATATGAATCAATACATTGGTGCATAGTTGATTTTGGTGTTGATTTATATGTCAGATGTTTAAACACTAAGGAATAGTGTTGGCGCGTATTGGTATACACATTTGATTTCATTAGTTGGGCGCACGATTCGATGGTTGAACTACTATTATGGATTGAACAGCTATGTAAATTGGCGGTTGTACTTGGGTAATGAATATTTTGCATGGCAGACTCCACCACCTTCGCATGCTCGCATTAATGCTTATCCCTTTTGCTCGTTCGTTGTTGTTAGCTCGGGTATCTCTGCTCCTGTGTGTGTTGGTGATTCAAACCCTTCCCTTACCATGTGTTCAGCTCCATGGCACCAGTCGTGTGAGTTGAACCCAATGGCAGTCAATCCCTGTTAATGTTTGACAATGCTCACCAAGATTTAGAAGACAATGGATGGCTTACCTTCATGAAACGATTCGAGGGTTTTAACCTTTGTGTAGCGTGACAGTTTGCCATGAATTTCGATCGTTGTCGAGCAAAGGTGGGCGACATACAGTTAGAGATTGATGAATAGTTTATCAGCTTAGCTACAGGGTTACCTACCTCGGGACAACGTTGGTTTAAGAATTGCAAGGTCGAGGAAGTACCGTGGACATTGTTGTTTCAATCATGAAAAATCACCTCCTGTGATAGAGGTATGCACGTAACTATTCTCAAACAACGATGGCACGATTTATTAATGCTAGTCAAGCAGTTTGTGACCTATGAAGGTCGATACGGGTTTGTGTTCCTCTACCACCTGCGTCTGCTTATGATTTGTATAGGGTATCCTCTAAACATGTTGTTCTACCTTCATCGGATCCTGTATAAAATGTCCAAAAAGTTTAAGAGGCACAAGGCTGGCAACAACCTGTTTCACCATGGGCTTATTAAGCTCATCGTTGTTTATCATTTGAATTTGCATGGTGATAGTTGGAAGGCTTTCATCGCCCGTAATGGATTTGAAGACACCGACCCTGTAGAGGTTGATAAACCTGTGGTAATTGAAACCAAGCCCGAACCGCCTGTACCCTTGCATCTTCTACTGCCTAAACCCTCGGCCAACCCTCCTATCGACTTACCTGACACTATAACTAAGAGTGCAGAGGCCATTACAAAGCCTATGAGAAAAAATCCCAAGGAAAACATTGTTGCAAATGCCAAAGGGAAAAGGAATGCCTGGCTCATTTCGAGAATGGCCAGAAACAAGCCGAAACCCTCTGTCGAGTCCAACCCTATAGTTCTGAGCGAGGATTCTGATTCAGATATTGAGTGTTTTCTAGCCAGCGAGTACCCCTACTCACAAGGTTTATGTCCCGAACGCCCTTATGATTTTGTATCAAACCTTCCCCCCTGCCTAAAGGACGACCCTAACTACCCAGGTATTAAATTGCCTTGTGAAACCCTCGGTCATTTGTCCAAACCCTCGAAACCCACACAGTCACCCTGTGACCAATGCAATTCATGGTTAGAACGATATTTTATTGATGTTCCTATACTCCAATTAAAGATTCAATCATTGGAAGACCAGATTGCAGTCCTAACCATTCAAAAATCCAAGCTACAAGCAACAGATAAAAAGCAAAAGACAACCGGCTCCATCCTGTTCAAAAACGTGGAATCAGCGAAGGTTGTTGTAAATTCCAAGTTGGCATAATCAAGCAGCCTCGTCGCTACACAGGTATGGTTTTGACATCATTTTGTTTTGTAAATAATCTACTTTGATATAATGATTTGAATTCAACTTTTAAATAGTTTGATCACTCATCCAACTGCCTCTATCATTCAGTGATCATTCTGTACATGGCTTCGTTTTGATAAAAATAGAAGGAATTTTGATATATGATTTGCTCATAGATTTTTATTTGGATTGGAATGGTTATTCATTTGGATTTCATTTGCTAAGTTTGTCTGAGTGAAATAATGAAAGTAATGGTGTGTTTTCAATTCAATTTGTTTTGTGCCCACTCCCAACAGGAAGTTTTTATGCTTAATTTAGAAAAGAATTTTGCTCGGATTCGATTTCGTTATCATTGGTATGCTATGATTAGTAAATGTCTTCGGGAGGATACTTGTTACAATGTTGTGTCATGTGATGTTCTATATTTGATTGTTTCCAAGTTAAGGGTAATGACTCTGTTTCTTTGATGAAAACAATACGATCAAATAACATTCGCGCCTGAATCAGGGAAATGAATCTGAATCATAACAACTATGTGAAAACCTTAGCCAATCGATTCGCTCTTATTCTAATTTGGCAAGTTTGTCCTATGAG
>JZKD02S0230237.1:307114-321190 GCA_000966675.3 Picea glauca
TGATTAAAATTATCAAGAGAACGGTGGTTGAAAATCACAAGAATTGGCACAATGCATTGTTGAACGCACTGTGGGCTGATAGGGTAATGCCAAAAGATGCTATAGGTAACTCCCCTTTTTTTCTCGTTTACGGCAGAGAAGCAATTCTGCCACCTCACATTCTTCTTCCTTCACTTCAGTTGTCACAAAAAGTCCAAGAAGAAGATTGTCCCCCTTTAGAAAACCGAATTAACACTTTGATGAAGTTGGAAGAGGTAAGAACCCAAGCTAAGCGTAAGTTAGATCAACATCAACAATTGGTTAAAAGCTGGTTCGATTCTAATTCTGCTTCTGATAGGAATTTTGAAGTAGGCGATCTCGTCTTAAAATGGGACAAACCACACGAAGGAAAGGGTGAGCACTCTAAATTCCAAAATTTATGGCTTGGACCATTTTTAATTGCTGAAAAGTTAGGTCCTAGTTCCTTTCGATTGCAGAATCTTGAAGGGCAGCTTGACACCTATCCGGTGAATGGCCAAGCCCTGAAAAGATACTTTGCTTGATAACTACCCGTGTATATTATGTAAATATTTCTTTATTTTTGTTTGCGCTTTCGTTTGCTTTATGTTGTTGATTTTGATTTGAATTTATTAGTTTGTGTTTTTTTGAAAAATACACATACTTGTACACTGAGCTATTCAGACAAAGACGATAGCAAAATTTCTTCGCTGAAATAACTTCTGAAAATTTTTACAAACATCAATGGTATATCTCTGAAACTGATATCTGTGTGGGAAAATTTTGTTGTTTGAAAGAAGTTTACTGATTTCAATCTCTGAGCAAAGCTTGTCAAGATCATCTATTATCTTTTTACGTTGTCCCTTTTCCGTAAAGGATTGACTCAGAAGATGTCTCCCTGTCGTAGGAAGTTGTTTTGTAAATAAAACATCTCTGGATCTTAATAAAGGACAATTCTAAAAAAATTCTGATGAGGTCTAAAAAATATGTTAAAATATCAACATTTTCAGCGTCACCCCGCTCAAATATATATCTATGAAAAACAAAATAAAAAATTATTAATAAGAGCTGTGGGAAATGCTTGTAAACCCGTCGGGATGCTGAACAGGTCTGCTGGCAGCGGGTAAATGCATGCATGACGCCAAGACAACTTCGTCGGGGTACTGAACAGGCCCGCTGGTAGCAGAGTAATGTCGGGTATATGAAAATTTGCAAAAAAAAATAAGAAACCTCTTTAATGTCCTTTATTCTGATCCAGAACTTCTTAACAGGATACAGATGTCAGAGTGGGTTAAATGGCAACCTTGTCGAGGCTATGGACGCCTGCTGGCAGCAATGGCTATGCCAACAGTATTGGAGATTTTATCTTTAATATCGTGACTTGCTAATCTTAAGACTGTTATTGGTTTTCATCTTTTGAAACACTGCTAGAAAAGATGGTTAATGATGATGTTTGTACGATTTTCTGGTTGTTATTTTTGAGTTAAAATTTTCTTTGTTGTCCTAATCTGAATTTGTTTCTTTTGATAGAGATAACTACTTCTACCAGTGTGTCGCCATTGTTGGCAGCCAATTCACTTTTTCTATTATCTTATAAGCTGCCTACACCTATGTCTTGTGAACATCAAGATTTTGTCGCAATTTTCAGATAAACGACATTTTCATTTTTCGCGACATTTGCACACTTGTTTTCGTTTTGTTTTCACGACTGTAAGCATGAAAACTTCTCCTTTCCAAGTCACATTTTGATCATTATCTGAACTGTGAATATTTCTTTTGTCATTATGCCTATTGCACTTACCTTTTATTGATCACTATATGACTGGCAAGATCCTTTGATCGGTACTTATACTTCGATTGATTGTGTAACTCGGTTTTATTAAGTTTGCAATGCATTTAGCATTTGGATTTTCACTTTATATGACTTGCCCGATCATTGATTCTATAAAATGCATAGGGGTTATGATTTAATTTTTTTACATATATATGATACGATCCTTATGTTAATCTTTTCATAACTCTTGGCTTGTCGACTATATGAATATCATTTTGGCACCTTGGTTAAACTTTTGTTTATATGAATCAATACATTGGCGCATAGTTGATTTTGGTGTTGATTTATATGTCGTGTGTTTAAACACTATGGCATAGTGTTGGCGCGTATTGGTATACACATTTGATTTCATTAGTTGGGCGCACGATTCGATGGTTGAACTACTATTATGGATTGAACAGCTATGTAAATTGGTGGTTGTACTTGGGTAATGAATATTTTGCATGGCAGACTCCACCACCTTTGCATGCTCGCATTAATGCTTATCCCTTTTGCTCGTTCGTTGTTGTTATCTCGGGTAGCTCTGCTCCTGTGTGTGTTGGTGATTCAAACCCTTCCCTTACCATTTGTTCGGCTCCATGGCACCAGTCATGCAAGTTGAACCCAATGGCATTCAAGCCCTGTTAATGTTTGACAATGCCCGCCAAGATTTAGAAGACAATGGATGGCTTACCTTCATGAAACGATTCGAGGATTTTAACCTTTGTGTAGCGCGACAGTTTGCCATGACTTTCGATGGCTGTCGAGCCAAGGTGGGCGACATACAGTTAGAGATTGATGAACAGTTTATCATCTCATCTACGAGGTTACCTACCTTGGGACATCGTAGGTTTAATAATTGCAAGGTCGAGGAAGTAACATGGACATTGTTGTTTCAATCGCGCAAAATCACCTCATGTGATAGAGGTATGCACGTAACTATGCTCAAACAACGATGGCACGATTTATTAATGCTAGTCAAGCAGTTTGTGACCTGTGAAGGTCGATACGGGTTTGTGTTCCTCTACCACCTGCATCTGCTTATGATTTTTATAGGGTATCCTCTAAACATGCCGCTCTACTTTCATCAGAGCCTGTATAAAATGTCCAAAAAGTTTAAGAGGCACAAGGCTGACAATAGCCTGTTTCACCATGGGCTTATTAAGCTCATCGTTGTTTATCATTTGAATTTGCATGGTGATAGTTGGAAGGCTTTCATCGCCCGTAATGGATTTGAAGACACCGACCCTGTACAGGTTGATAAACCTGTGGTAATTGAAACCAAGCTCGAACCGCCTGTACCCTTGCATCTTCTACTGCCTAAACCCTCGGCCAACCCTCCTATCAACTTACCCAACACTATAACTAAGAGTGCAGAGGCCATTACAAAGCCTATGAGAAAAAATCCCAAGGAAAACATTGTTGCAAATGCCAAAGAGAAAAGGAATGCCTGGCTCATTTCAAGAATGGCCAGAAACAAGCCGAAACCCTCTGTCGAGTCCAACCCTATAGTTCTGAGCGAGGATTCTGATTCGAATATTGAGTGTTTTCTAGCCAGCGAGTACCCCTACTCGCAGGGTTTATGTCCCGAACCCCCTTATGATTTTGTATCAAACCTTCCCCCCTGCCTAAAGGACGACCCTAACTACCCAGGTATTAAATTGCCTTGTGAAACCCTCGGTCATTTGTCCAAACCCTCGAAACCCACACAGTCACCCTGTGACCAATGCAATTCATGGTTAGAACGATATTTTATTGATGTTCCTATACTCCAATCGAAGATTCAATCATTGGAAGACCAGATTGCAGTCCTAACCAGTCAAAAATCCAAGCTACAAGCAACAGATAAAAAGCAAAAGACAACCGGCTCCATCCTGTTCAAAAACGTGGAATCAGCCACAGCTATTGTAAATTCCAAGCTGGCATAATCAAGCAGCCACGTTGCTACACAGGTATGGTTTTGACATCGTTTTGTTTTATAAATAATCTAGTTTGATATAATTATTTGAATTCATCTTTTAAATAGTTTGATCACTCATCCAAATGCCTCTATCATTCGATAATCATCCTGTGCATGGCTTCATTTTGATAAAAATAGAAGGAATTTTGATATATGATTTGCTCATAGATTTTTATTTGGATTGGAATGGTTATTAATTTGGATTTCATTTGCTAAGTTTGTATGAGTGAAATAACGAAATTAATGGTGCGTTTTCAATTCAATTCGTTTTGTGCCCACTCCCAACAGGAAGTTTTTATGCTTAATTTAGAAAATGATTTTGCTCGGATTCAATTTCGTTATCATTGGTATGCTATGATTGGTAAATGTCTTCAGGAGGATACTTGTTACGATGTTGTGTCATGTAATGTTCTATATTTGATTGTTTCCAAGTTAAGGATAATGACTATGTTTCTTTGATGAAAACAATATGATCAAATAACATTCGCGCCTGAATCAGGGAAATGAATCTGAATCATAACAACTATGTGAAAACCTTAGCCAATCGATTCGCTCTTATTCTAATTTGGCAAGTTTGTCCTATGAGTCGAGTTCATATTACAATTCATGCTCTGTATTTTAAATTTGTGAAATGAATTGGTCAAACCCTGTTATGATTCGTTTGATTGAAACGATTATGATCAAAATTAATCGATCTTGTTTGCTCGTTGTGCAAGGATCAATGATCGAAATATATAACAAACTCTGTTTGATTGATCCTGTTACGATTTTGGTTGTGTCAGTTATGGTTTGAATTCATTCACAGCCTAAATCGCTTGCTATACAGTTATCATGATATGAAAATAATCCTGTTCGATTTGATTATTTCCCCTGTTGATAAGACAATTGTAGCGAACTATTTGTGATTTGTTTCGTTTTCAATTGAATATTAAAATGATTTCATAACTAATGGATTCAATTTGTTGAGGAACGATTACGGTGATGTTTCACATGATTTCATCACCCGACTTATGATAATAATCGAAACAGAGTATTTCTATCTTTGTATTCGATTGAATGATGTGGATCCTGTTGGATCAATTATTTCAAACTGAATGATTCGTTTTCAGATATTTCTTGGATGATGATTAAATTTAATTCTTTAAAAAGATTTGAATTAATCTCAATGTTGATTCTGTATCTTATTTAGACTAGCTACAGAATCGCACGATTTTGTAGCTAGTCTATAGAATTAGATTTTTATTGTTTTATTAATAAAATATCTCTCTAACTTGTCTATTTCTGGCCTGTTTCAGGTAAATTCGAATTGCATAATATTTGATGGACAGTTCAAGAGGATATTTGGGTGTTTTAGTTTTATTTTAGTTTCTTAGTTTAGACAACTTTGGGATATCTCCCAGATTTCATGTAAACAGTTTTATAACTTCCACAGGGAGGTTTTACCCTGTGGAAAACCTTTAAATACTTATTATTTTTTGTAATAAGGATCATCCTCACTTGTGGGAGGACCAGGATAATGGATATCTAATACAGACTGAGACATAAATTTATGTTCTGCTACAGCTTTAGCTTTCATAATATCAATCTTTTGTTTCATGTTTATGTTATCAGTTTGCATTTGATTAATGACTACTTTAGCTATCTTAGTCTTTTTCAAATGATATAAATTAATTAATATGATCCATATCTGATTTCTTCCATTATTTAAAAACATAGCAATTACTTTATTCAGTTTATGAATGACAGATTTCTCTTCTTCATCAATTGAATTTTTAAGTATAAGTTTTTGCATAACAGGTTTACCTAATTGCAGAGACTTATAAATCATATAATTGTTATGATTTTTTATGTCTTGTTTTTCCAATAAACAAACTTAAAGAGCATCACAGCTATTGTTTACGAGAAGCTTCTGGATTAATCGGTGCGAGTTTCCTTCCTCCGATCTGCTGGTACAGTCATCATACACAGGACAAATCTAGAGCATTTCCAGGTTTGTTTGTTGTTTATTTGTTCAGTATATTTGTTAGTATTTTAGTTAGATATATGTGTAGTTAGTATATTAGATTGTTTAATTTCAATAAGTTTTATTTCTTGTTCATAAAATCAAAAAATCAACAAAAATATCTTTCTCTGTCTTAGGGAAGAAAGCAAATGAGTTTTCCGGGTTTTATTTAAATCTGTATTTTGTAGATATTGTATATTTTGTAAATAAGTTATATTTCAGTTAGTAGTTTGTATATATAGAAATAGTAGATTAGTTAGTTTGTTTAATAGTTAGTTTTAATTAGATTAGTTAGATTAGTTCGTTTTATTTATTGTTAGTTAGTTTAGTTTGTTTTATTTAGTTTTAGTTTGTTTAGTTTGTTTAGTTTTAGTTAGATTAGTTAGTTTAGATTAGTTTTCTCTTTGGTTTTCTTAGGACCTTAGATCGGCTAACGGAGCCGCTAAACCCGTCAGGGTGGTTCATTCCAAACGGATTGGGTTATTAGACAACCTCGGACCAGTTCCACTCTCTCAGTTGACGGACGGTCGATTTCGCCCGTCAACACAAGGATAGCAAGTGGGACCTTGATATTCCCACATTACACCAATTGGAAATGATGAAGATTGTCATCACAACCCATGAAGGGCATTGTGCATTTCAATGATGGCGAGTTGATGGAAAGAAACTTTGTATTTGATGATGATAGCATCAGGATCAAGGAGCCTAAGATGAAATTGAAAATGAGGAAGAGAGTGAAGATGAAGTTGAAGAAAATATGGAAG
The DNA here is from genome assembly GCA_000966675.3 of Picea glauca. Classification (NCBI taxonomy): domain Eukaryota; kingdom Viridiplantae; phylum Streptophyta; class Pinopsida; order Pinales; family Pinaceae; genus Picea; species Picea glauca. The sequence goes on from JZKD02S0230237.1 coordinate 313,651, forward strand.
TATGCATGGTTCAAAGAATGGAGCAGAAGAAGAAAAAGGAGCGTGAATTTTACTGTGTGATTGATGAAAGGGCATATACATCATGATAGTGACCACACAATTTCAATGGCAATCAATGGTCTCGACATGAGTTCGTTATTTTATTTTACTCTAGAATTATAATGCAATATAATATACCAATGCCCACCTTTCACTTCCCATGACTAAAATCACACTACAAATGAGAGTTTTAGACACCAATGAAACTAGAACTATTGGATCACCAGCCAAACAAATTGACAATCAACATTGTATCATAGGGGTTAGCACATGTGAGACCCCCAAAATAATCTCTATCATAGATGAAAGATACCACAAACGATTAGATTTTGATATCGACAATTGTTTTTATCAAAGTTGAGGAGAGATACCGATGAGATTATGTCCATTGGTGTTATTTGTGAGTGTCTTATATTGGCTTGTGGTGGAGTTGGGAGATGTTGTGATGAACTTATAGCTACCAATTTACCAATTGGTATTATGGCACATATTTTTTCAAGGTCATCAATCAATCTTTGGGAAGAAATTAAAAACCAATATCCAATCCTTTGTGTAAAACTTGAGCTACATTTTAATTAGGGCATAGGTATTCTTTAATTCACATTGGGTTAATTAACAGTGTGTGAATTGGAATACATGGCATCATTTCTAGAAAGGATCACTCAAATTTATTAATGAATACTCATTTGTGATATCCTCGTTTATAATCCTCATTTTAGTGATGTGTAATTAAATATGATGTACATTCATGGGCCTGAATATGTAATTTGTAAACAATGTATATCCTAATAATAAAATATGTAATAACAATGTATATCACAATAATAAAATACATAATAACAATGTTTATCGTAATAATAATTAAATATGATGTACGACCGTGGGCCTAAATATGTAATTTGTAAACAATGTATATCGTAATAATAAAATAAATGTGATGATAGTTGCAGGTGGACACAGATAGAATGATTGGGGGATAAGTTTCCAAAAGAGAGGGGTTTGAAGGGTGGGGGGGAGAATTATTCATGGGTATTAATTCCAACCCACTTTCCTAAATTTATTAATTTTAGTAAACCTTCTAATTTTATTTTGAGTGTATGAGAGCCTAATATTTAAACACATGTAAGAGGGATTGGTGGGAAAAGTCACATTTCATCGTTATGAAAGCATGGGGGATGAGTACAATCAAACTTGGGGAATGTGATTCAACCTTCATGGGTAAAAGGGAAATTTGAATGGCCATTGTAGGTAGTTTTTGCATGCATTTTTTGGAGCAACAAAAGTGTATGGAGCATTGGAGCTTGAAGGAATCCATAGTAAGTGTTGTGGGCATATTTTGGATTTATTGTTGCATGAAGAAGAAATCTATTAGGCCTGTAGAGAGAGAGAATTATGTGTGATATATTTTCCCTTGAACAATGGGTTTTTCTATCAGTTTTCTTAGGGAAACTAGCATCCATGAAGTCCCCAACAATAGAGATTCCTATCCAACCTTGTGTTGGAGCCATGGAGGGAAGTGGGAAGGCTTGAGAGACTATGAGCATAGAATGGGGATCCAAATTCCTTGGGTTGCATAGTTTGAGGGGAAGAGAGTTAGGAATGGGGTAGTTGTAGGAAAACTATCTTGTTGTGGGAGTGAATTGGCTTGTCAGAGATACCTCTTTTGTGGATTCATATCCCCAACTTAGGGGTGATTTTTTACTAAGATTTGGAGTAGAAAATATGCGGTTGGGAGGAATGTTCATCCCTTCTAGCCAACTTCTCATTTGTTGTTAAAAGATAATTGATTTTATCTTTGTTTACCAGTTTTATTCATAGGTTTTTATTTTTGTGCATGTAACTCTTATTTTTAAGTAAATTAATGTTGTTGTGTATGTGTATAATTAGTTGCATTCATATTCTATAAATGTTATTAGATGCATTTAGTTTATTGGCATTATAAACATTTTATGGGTTATGTAGTGGGGACACTACAGAGTGGTATAAGAGCTTTGGTTACAACACCATGCGTTTATGGGTCTGTTACAATAGGTAGAACTTAAATATGTGTGTAAATTTGGGTAAAAAATTGTTTTCCCGGTCTACGAATCTAGGGTCAAGGCCCTAGATTCAAATTTTTTGTATGTTGGTGTTGTTTATGGGAGGTCAATTTGGCTTCTAGATAGCTAAATTTGGCTAATATGGATGATTCGAGCATTTTTGTGACAGTAACGGGCCAGAAAATCACGAAAACGACTAAGTATGAAGATGTCCCTTAGTTGCTAATACAATGTGTATCGGTGAAGAATGCAAATATTTTTTTGATACATCGACAAGAAAATATCTTTTGGGCCTCTAAAAAAGGAAGCATTTCGGTGAGAAAATGCAATTTCTTCACCAAAACGTCGGAAAAAAAATTATATATATATATATATATATATATATATATATATATATATATATATATATATATATATATATATATATATATATATATATATATATTGTTAGTTAAAAATATGTGTTTTCATCGTCGAGATGTTAGGGACGTGAAGGTAAAATTCTAGAGGTTCATGAGTGGGTTTCCATCATTTTATAAAGAATAATCCAATTTGATGAACCTAGAACTTTGGAAGAATCCATTAGGAAGGCTAAGTATTTGTATGATCATAACAAAGGAAGTTCATCTCTCCAAAAGTCTTGGGATGATAAGAAGAGAGGGAATATGGATCAGAGGAAGAAAGGATTCAAGCCACCATTCGTCAGAAATAAATCTCAAGCATATTGGCAAGGACAATTAGTATAGGGTGAGCATAAAGTGACAACTTCCCTGGGGAAAAAGCCAAAGAAACATCCTATAGAGTGTTGGGGATTTGAAGTAAATCACTTGTACAAGAATTTTCCTCACAAGTGAGATAGGATGAGGACTATTCACAATATTGTTGGCCCGCAACAACCCCCTACTTTTTTTTCCTAAATCAAAATCTAGGATCCCTCTAAATTTTACTTGGATTCTTAGTTTGTATCCCTTTGACTTGAATGGATTGGTATTGGTTTTCATTGTTTCGAGGTTGGTTTGAGTTTATATTCTTTTATTTTTTTTGGTTTGAATTTCATGACTTCTAAAATGAAATTCAAACACCATTTTGTTTCATTTTTTGCAGAGTTTTGATGTCGATGGAAGAACTTCACAATTATAGAATTTTCCATTACCTCTTCCTTATTGAATTTATTTGTTTCTTATCATTATTTTTTTTTAGCTATGAGAATGGCTTGATTGAAAACATGGAGTAATAAAAATGATTTTACAGAAAGAAGGCTTATTGTGACACATCTTTTCTATGGCATTTGTTCACATTTGATAAAATTTGAATGAAGGAGAGACAAACTTAGATCTATGGTAATACATAGTATGTTATGCAAAATATTATAAGTCATGTGCTGAAAGTCTGTGATTTCGTAATTTTATTTTGAATATTTCCAATTACAATAAGCTACAGAATCATCCTTTTCAAATAGTCCCGAACCTTGACTTACTTTGAGACAGACTTAAAACATTCACCATAGTATGAGGCATGGAAGGTGGTTCATATGCATTACAAGGATTATGTTATTATAAATCCAAAACATGAATGTTGTTTCTTTTGATTTATTTTAATGCAATATAAGATCTTATTGGTCAACATCTTCTAAATATTATAAAGACAACATTTCATTATTTAAAATATATCACTTGTTAAGCTTCATTTGTTCAAAGGTATCATACAAAATTCTTTGATCTAAAAAGATTACCATCACGAAACTTAGCATTCATTTTTTTTTATCTCTCAAAGTGTATGTTATTCCTTTGTGAATTATTGTGGGCTTAACGTTTATGTCATGAATTATTCCTCTTTTATTGGTTGTCATGGGTCTGTCATATGTTTAAAGTGATTTACATAGTCTGGAGTCGAATTAATGAAAAGGAAAAATTCAATTTCCTATGTTTTCTTCAAAATTGTTCTCGCAAACTTTATTATAACACAATCTGAAGGATAGCTTAAGATTTGGATTATTTAAATAAACAATTTTTGAAGTAATAAGTCATACTCAAAGTGAGAATTAAAGCATTTGTTACTTGAGTGATCATTTATATAATTATATAGATGATGAGTATGTGAACGAATCCACCCACTTGCATGTATCATGGACTGTAAAGGAAATCAACTGGTGCATTGTGAAACCCTTGTTAATAAAATATGTGTACCCTTTTGCTTGTTGTCATGATTTGTAAAAATTTTAATAAAATATGTGTACCCTTTTGCTTATTGTCATGATTTGTAAAAATTTAGGTTGAATAGGGATTGATCTCTATTTTGAGATAAGAGCGACATATTTGGTGAATCATCAACTTTTCTTGCATCTATGTATGGCATTCAACATTTGATCTGGTTGAGTTTGTTTGTTTGGATTTATTTTTAATTTTCTTTGGTTAGTAGCCATTGTTAGTATATTTGTAGTAATTGATACGCTTTTTATTTTGTGGTTTACAGGTATCCAATTTTTGGTATGAAGCTTGAACAAGAATTTCTAAAGGATAATTATGATATTCCTACAACCAAATTTAGGATTCTAGAAATTTTATGGGAATGAGCATGGAATTGTCCAGATTAAAATTCGCGTCAATCTCCAGGGAGGTAAATTTCGGAATGCATTTATGACCAAACCAATTCGACCTAGGTTGGGGGAAACATTATGAAAACCATCTTATTATTCGTGTAAAGAAGGGGGGCTCTGAAAGAAATATAGAGGAGGATTTTCATCCTTTTCTGCATATTATTACTTTTGTAAACTTTGTCTTTTCAAAGGGATTAGTGACAGAGGCTCAACCGATAGTTGATGGATCAATAATTTTGATGAAGCGGTGATGTATCAAATCTAAGAAGTGTTCTTCAAATATTTTGTATGAATTTCTTTATCAGAATAATTGAAGTTACAATCATTTATTTAGATCAATGTTTTATGTGAGTTGAATGAAAGTTGAACTTTGTTTTTTGTCTTTTCATTTGTCTCTCATCATTTTAGTCTTTTGAAATGTTTCTTTTTCTCAAGATTATTATGCCTATTTAAATTTTAATCTATTCAACTGTAAATTAAGTTAGATAATTGCACATTTACAAAAGTTTTTTTAATTATTTCATGGTTTTATTTTTATGTCTTACATTAACTTATGAACTATGTGATAATCGAATAGTTGAATGTTTTCAATGATTTTGGTTATTACAATTTTCATTCATAAATGGACACTGAATTAATTTTAGATTAATCTTGCTCCCGTGGGATAGGTAAGTAATTTTGTTTTTGGTGTTTGTTGAATGTAAATTTTTATTACAATAATTTAGTTTAAATGTTTTGTCCATTCGAACTAAATCATATCATAACTTACATTCATGTTTATGTCAATTATTACATTTAGTTTGGTTTTAATATATTTGTTTTAGTTAGGATATTTAAATAATGTTTATGCATTATATTTAAATTTCATCTTTATTTTTTGGCTTAAGATTTAATTCCCGTAAGACTTTTCATTTCGCAAGACTTTCTATGAAATCTTGCACTTGTATATTTTGTAGACTTTGTAATTAATTTAACTCAGTAAATATTGTAAATAATGAAAATAGTTAGCATTTTTATTTTGTATTTTAGATAGATACCCCCATCGACTAATGGAGTTGTTAAACCCGGCAGGAATAGTTACCTTAAACGGCTTACCTTAGACTTAGACAACCTCGGACCGAACTATTCCCTCTTAGTTGACGAGTGGTCATTTTTTCCCGTCAATAAATGGCGCTAAAAGGAGGGCCAGGTAAAATTAAATGATTGAATGCTTTAGTTTCAAATTATTTGTCTCAATCATTCAGTTCTTTTCCCATAATTATTTTGTATTCATTATCTATCCTTTGGTGATGTCATCCACATGCTTAAGGGCTAGTTGGATGACAAGCTAACTCGGAGCCAAATTCTTTATTGTCACATTACAACAATGGCTCACACCCAAATTCCTATATGGGAACATGTTTTTAATCTCCTATGTGTTAACATTCCCAATAAGACACTTTATCTCTTGTTAGAACTTACATTCGACGGAAAAGGGAGCACATCCGCAGAAGATCATCTTTGTAATTTTTTTTATAAATGTTTAAAACATAATATCATTGATCCTAATGTTCTATGTAGATTGTTCGCTTTCTCCTTTAAAGGTTGGGTTAAATGTTGGTTCAAATATTTTCCAGCTAATTCAATTCATTCCTGGTTTGAGTTTGGAACTGAGTTTTTATCTCATTTTAACAATTCTGATTATGATAAATTAGGTGAGAAATTGAATTGTCTTAGGAAAGAAAATGATGAATCATTAGAAGATTTTTTGATTAGGCTCATACATTTTTGTACTAGATTCCCTTTGAGGGAAATGTCTCTTATTGATGAATGGTTTCAATATCTCATTTCTCTCTCAGAAAAACAAGATCAATTTAGTGTTAACCAATATGAATTAGGCATTAATATTCATTCACAAGTTGGTTTAAACTTTCATGATAATATTTAAAACTCAAGAGTTGTAGAAACACATCATTGTTTTCCAACTTCTTCCATTTCGTTAGATCAGAAGCAACATGATATCTTGAACTATGCAATTGTCCCTCCTAATAATGCTTCAATGTCTTCTTCTAATGATAAAGAAACTTTAAATAAAGACAGTGGTCATACTATCCAAGACACTGCAACTATTTCAATAGAGAAAGAAATTGAATCCAAAATTTTTTATTATTTTATCAGTAAATCTTCTCCTAATTGATTTGAACAAGTTCAAGATCAATTAATGGGAGACGACATCATTAGTCAGACTATTAATCAACCATCTTACTCTAGTGATTTTCTCTCACATTTTCCCTTCCACAATGAACCAAATTTTGTCTTCAAAAATATCTCATACTCTTTAAAAGAGCATACAATAAGGGTTGATTAGTTCACACAAGGAGAGGAAACAAACTGTTAAGAACCAAATATTAATATAGCATAGTAAAACCTCAGGATAAGTACTCAACGCCTTGAAAAAGAGAGAATTTTAGATAATAAGCCTCTTCGAGGGGGAAACCTCCTTTAACCCCACATAAATGTTCAAGTACAAGATGATTCCAAATGAAAATGTCTCCTTGGTATATATAGGAGACTAGGAGGTATAATTACAACTAATGGAATAAAGCCGACATAAATAAAATAACATTACTAATGTAATATGCCCCAATTAAGGGGTAATGAGCCAATATTAAGGCTTAACATGTCCCTCCCCTTGAGACAAGTGTTTTCCACAACGCTTCAGTAACTCTGGATGCTTCTGTATAAAAGACTCATCTTCCCAAGTGCAATCTCCAGCCGGTAGTTTCCTCCATTTAATGAGATACTCTGAAATGGATCTATTCCTCAGCTGGAAAATTCTTGTGTCAGTGATGGCTTCAGGCTCCAATATGATTTTTCCTTCCTCGTC
>JZKD02S0230237.1:324024-335730 GCA_000966675.3 Picea glauca
TCTTCAACCCAAAGTTGGAGTTTCTCCATTCTTGATTCACCTTCCTTGTGTCCTCATCATGAATTTCATGGGATACATTTTCACTTTCAGGTGTCCTCTCTATTAGGAATTTTTTTCAATCCTTCCATCATCTCCCCTTTTAAACCACCCATCTTAGTATCCAACTTAGCTTCCATTGAATCCATCATCTCTTGTAATTCATATTTGGTTATTTTCTTCTTTTGTAAATCATTTATGTCCCTACGCATTTCTTCACCTTCATCAAGAGTCCAAGTAGGATTGTCTGGAGGCTTACTTGGTGTAGAAATTCCCTTTTTTGGTGGCATGTTGGCCAAGTATCACTTTAAACCTTGATTTTTAGGTGGTTCTGCTAGACAATATTCCTTTTATTGTATCTCCAAAATTTCGGCCCTTCTGAGTATGAAATTTTATTTTTTGTAGGTCTCTGATATTTCTTCTCTTCAATGCCACAGGTCTGATAAAAATTGCATGTGCCAAGTGGAATATATGGTAACTTCCCCACAACTTGTTGATTTTTGGCCTTTCCAAGAGATCTCACTTGTATAGCGTGCCCCACACAAAATAATTGATATAAAATTATGAAACTCATACCAAAACTACTACGGGTTGTCCACTATCCAATGCAACTAGTCTCACTCAATTTGGATACTCTAGGAAGAATTTATGATTGTTTTACCCGGAACACCTGCCTGAGACTAGTCAATAGGACTAGTCAGATACCCTATCTTCCACAAGGTGTATCTACAAATTTAAGATGACCCGGAAGATGAAATTGATATCACATATACCTTACTAATTTTTGAGAATATATTTCAGAGTTCAGGGTCTAATACGTTACAGCAAAATTTTTATAGCGACAATTCTGCAATGACTCAATTCAAGATGATTCCATAACCCTATCTTACAAAGGTTGTATATCTGGAAGTATAAGGCCTCAGGAGCTGAACTTTTAAAAAAACGTAGCTTGATCTGTCTACTAAATATCCTCCAATCTATTTCATCGGAGTCATTGTAGAAAAAAAGTTATAGTGAAAATGATATGGTGTCTCAGATGTAGCAACAAAACCCTAAGACCTTGAGCTCTGATACCACATGTTAAGAACCAAATATCAATATAGCATAGAAAAACCTCAGAATAAGTAATCAACGCCTTGAAAAAGAGATAATTTCAAATAATAATCCTCTTCGAGGGGGAAACCTCCTTTTACCCCACATAAATGTTCAAGTACAAGATGATTCCAAATGAAAATGTCTCATTAGTATATATAGGAGACTAGGAGGTATAATTACAACTAATGGAATAAAGCCGACATAAATAAAATAACATTACTAATGTAATATGCCCCAATTAAGGGGTAATGAGCCAATATTAGGGATTAACACAAACATACAATTCAAAACCTATATGCCAATCATTTCAAGAGATGCATTTTGGCTTCTCAATCCTTCTACATATTATTCTGTGTACCCTGATATTTTTTATCCTTATGTTGTGCAATTTTGTGTTCTAGATTACCCTGGAGAGAATTCAACATAATATAATCAGGTACAAATTAGTAGAGATTACCGATTAGAAGATAAAGAGAAGAATAATTATGCCTATGAACATATTAATTCTTATTTTCATCAATCATATGTGGGTAAAATAGGAAATGATGTAAAAGGGTCTCAAATTGCGTCTACTACTGATTCATCTCAATTTGTGCTTAAAGAAGGATCTGATTTTTGTCATAATCAGTTATTTGAGTTTGAAAAGTATAATCAACCAAATATGATTACCAGTAATGATTATTCAAAAACATTGGTTGTTTCATTTGGTTCGCCTCAAATAGTTAATCCTGAAGTATTCAAGCTCAATGAAAAGTTTCAAGAGAATGGGATATTTTTTCAATAAAAAATCATGATAAGTTCTCGCTATCTTAATCCTCCCAATAAAATCAAAATTCTTTTACAATATTCTTCCCATGTACATTATTCTCATCAGGAATCTTTGTCGTATGTGAATTCTTTCGAACAATCTCATGTTGGTAATTGCATATATTATGATCGGATCGCAGATTGGTTGGAGTACTCATATCTCAAAAAGTTTCTATGGAATAGTAAGGCTACCATCACCTTATTTGTGTATAAAGATCAAAGAGGTAATTGTAACACGTTCCTTTTATATCCTCATGCGAAGAAACTCATGAACAAACGAAATACTTTCAAGAGAATGGGGCACTTCGAACTTGGTTGATGCTTATGTCAGGTCCCCATAATATTGACAAGTTTTTTTATCTCATTTACGTTCACCCATGCTTCTATGATCCATATCATGATAGAATTGCGGATTGGCTCCAGGGTTCATATATGGAAAATTTTCAAAATAATGGTAAGGTCATTCTTGATTTTTTTTAAATGAATATCTAGATGGTAAGAATGACATATTTCCTTTGCATATGCAACTATTTCAAACTGTCATTCTAACATTCGACTGTATGTTTCTTGCAGGATTAAAACACTTATGTGGCTGCATTGGAAATACGATTTCACTTAGCATTTTGATTTGTCAAGTAGGTTAGTGTAGGTTAGGGGTAGGTTTTCATTGGTTTTTCTTCTCACAATTTCTGTTGAATAATTCAGTTATAGAAACATACATGGATGCACAAGGAGAAATCTCAATTGAATGTTGTCAAGGAAGTCCACTCTAATCCTTCTCTCTTTGATTTTTTTCAAATATTTATTTTCCAAAAACACATTATCATCATGAAAAATTTTAAATAGAGAGTAAATAAATAAGTGAATTTAAACTATCAATTCACACGAATTCAACCTTGACCCAAGGAACCATGAGTAGGATTGCACTCATATTAATAGGGGATTTTCTTATTTCTTTAAATATCTTTCGACATTTGTTTTTCTTTTAATACTAAGCCAGAATAAACTAACATCTCATGAAACATTATCTTCAGGAAAGAACCTGCCCGTACATAATACTTTATATGATTTAGTTCTTCCTTTGTTTTTCATTTACAGTGGGATGCTAGTAGATCCAAAATCTTAGGTATATCTTTGGCCAAAATCATTTTTTTAAAGTGTTCCTTTTCTATTTTGGTTTCTTTCAAAAAAACTGATTTGATTTTTGAGTGTTTTTTTCCCTTTGATTTTGAGTGAGATTTTTCTTTGTTGTTTTTCTATCTTTTTGGTTCAATAAATCTATTGTTTGAAACTTATCACCATCTTGAAATCTTATTCAAAATATCATACCACTAGTTGATCTCCTAATAACTTGAGATAATCCAAATCTGGTCTTGAAATAAAATTTACCTCAGTTCTGTTAGACAATTTTTAATTCGACTATTACCACTCTTCTTTCCCTTCAACATTATTGGAAGGAATTGTCTCTGAATGTTGGACTAATATTTGATTTTCATGACTATCATAATACTTTTTACGCTATCCTATTCCTTAAGGGATAGTCCATATCTGCGTCCCCATCTTCTAGACACTCTCTTATTCAGAGAATAAAATCAAATTCCATGATCGAATCACCTGTGAGCTTGAAATAATGAAGAATTAAGTTTCTAATTAAGAGTTGGAAGGTCTCATCACAAGTCAGTCCATCATGACCATAGGAAATTTATATAAGTGACATTACCATTTCTGGTCACCAAGCTAGGGTAGTGGTTTTTAGTCTTCCCAACTGAAGGACAAGGGGTCTCACCTCCATGAATTCTTTTAGATGACACTGCTACTAATTGGTCATCAAGCCAGAGCAATGACTCTCAATTAGTTACAGAATAAAAATTAATAATTCTGGGAATAATCCATCACGTGTGCTTAAACTATTTGATGGGATCAAAGCATTCGGATAGGTTTAAAAGGAAACCCTGTCGAGGCTATGGACGCTTTCTCGAAGAAATCTCTCTTCCTATGGTATTTAAGTCCTTTCTCAAACTATCATGATTTATTGATGAAACAATTATTCAGATTTCAATTCTTCACAAGATACTTCTCTCCAGTACATGTGGTAACATCTATCTATATATGTCTACAGAAATGATATCAATACTATACAAACGAGATAAGGGTATTTGAAGATATGACCTTTTGGTATCCCTTATCTTAATTTCCCCTAGTGATATTATTTGAATCAATACAGAGATAATTGCTTCTCCCAATAAGTTCTCATTTGTTTGCCCGCAACAACCCCCTACTTTTTTTCCTTAATCAAGATCTAGGGTCCCTCTATATTTTACTTGGATTCTTAGTTTGTTTCCCTTTGACTTGATTGGATTGGTATTGGTTTGCATTGTTTAGATGTTTTTTTGAGTTTATATTCTTTTATTTTGTTTGGTTTGAATTTCATGACTTCCAACATGAAATTCAAACACCATTTTGATTCATTTTTTGCAGAGTTTTGGCGTCGATGGACGAACTTCACAATTCGGTAATTTTTCATTACCTCTTCCTTATTGAATTTATCTGTTGCTTATCACTATTTCTTCTGAGATATGACAATGGCTTGGTTGAAAACAAGGAGTAATAACAATGATTTTATAGAAAGGATGATTATTGTGACACATCTTTTCTATGACATTTGTTCACATTTGATCAAATTTGAATGAAGGAGAGACAGACTTAGATCTATGGTAATACACAGTATGTTATGAAAAATATTATAAGTCATGCCCTGAAAGTTTGTGGTTTCGTAAATTTATTTAGAATCTTGGAAATTACAATAAGCTACAGAATCAACCTTTTCGAATAGTCCCAGGCCTTGGCTTGCTTTGAGATAGACTTAAGACATTCACCATAGTATGAGACATGGAAGGTGGTTCATATGCATTACAAGGGTTACGTTATTATAAATCCAAAACATGAGTGTTATTTCTTTTGATTTATTTTAATGCAATATAAGATCTTATTGGTCAACATCTTATAAATATTATAAAGACAACATTTCATTATTTCCAAGCTATCACTTGTTAAGCTTCATTTGTTCAAAGGTATCATACAAAATGCTTTGATCTAAAAAGGTTACCATCACAAAACTTAGCCTTCATTTATTTTATCTCTCGAAGTGTATGGTGTTCCCTTGTGAATTATTGTGGGCTTAACATTTATGTCATGAATTATTCCTTTGTTATTGGTTGTCATGGGTCTACCATATGTTTAAAGTGATTTTCATAGTCTGGAGTCGAATTAATGAAAAGGTAAAAATCAATTTTCTATGTTGTCCTCGAAATCGTTCTCGCAAGCTTTATTATAACGCAATCTGAAGGATATCTTAAGCTCTGGACAATTTAAATAAACAATTTTTGAAGTAATAAGTCATACTCATAGTGATAATTAAAGCACTCGTTACCTGAGTGATCATTTTGATTATTATATAGATGATAAGTATGTGAATGAAGCCACCCACTTGCCTGTATCATGGACTGTAAAGTAAATCAACTGGTGCATTGTGAAACACTCGTCAATAAAATACATGTACCCTTTTTCTTGTTGTCATGATTTGTAAAAATTCAAGTTGAATAGGGATTGATCTCTATTTTAAGATACGAGCAACATATCTGGAAAATTATCATCTTTTCTTTCATCTGTGTATGACATTCAACATTTGATCTAGTTGAGGTTGTTTGTTTGGATTTATTTTTAATTTTCTTTGGTTAGAATAGCTACAGAATCTATGATTTTGTAGACATTCTTAGTATATTTGTAGTAATTGATACGTTTTTTATTTTGTGATTTACAAGTATCCAATTTTTTTTATGAAGCTTGAACAAGAATATCTAAATGATAATTACAAGATTCCTACAACCAAATTATGCAAAGGATTCTAGAAATTTTCTAGGAATGAGCACGGAATTGGCCAGATTAAAATTTGTGTCAATCTCTAGGGAGGTGAATTTTGTAATGCATTTCTGACCAAACCAATTCGACCTGGGTTGGGGGAAACATTATGAAAACCATATTATTATTCATGTAATGAATGGGGGGCTCTCCAAGAAATATAGAGGATGATTTTCATCCTTTTTCTACATATTATTACTTTTGTAAACTTTGTCTTTTCAAGGGGAGTAGAGACGAAGGCTCAACCGACAGTTGATTGATTGAGATTTTGATGAAGCAGTGACATATCGGATCTAAGAAGTGTTCTTCAAATAATTGGTATGAATTTATTTATCAAAATAATTGAAGTTACAATCATTTATTTCGATCATTGTTTTATGTGAGTTGAATGAAAGTTGAATTTTGCTTTCTGTCTTTTCATTTGTCTCTCATAATTTTAGTCTTTTGAAATGTTTATTTTTCTCGAGATTATTATTCCTATTTAAATTGATCTACTCAACTATAAATTAAGTCAGATAATTGCACCTTTATAAAAGTTATTGTAATTATTTCATGGTTATATTTTGATGTCTTACATTAACTTATGAACTATGTGATAATCGAATAGTTGAATGTTTTCAATGATTTTGGTTATTACAACTTTCATTTATAAATACAAGTTAAATCAATTTTAGATTAATCTTTCTCATGCGAGATAGGTAAGTAATTTTGTTTTTGGTGTTTGTTGAATGTAAATCTTTATTACAATAATTTAGGTTAAATGCTTTTTCCATTCCAACTAAATCATATCATAACTTACATTCATGTTTATGTCAATTATTATATTTAGTTTGGTTTTAATATATTTGTTTTAGTTAGGATATTTAAATAATGTTTATGTATTAGATTCAAATTTCATCTTTTTTTGGCCTGAGATTTAATTTCCGTAAGACTTTTCATTTCGCAATACTTTCTATGAAATATTGCACTTCTATATTTTGTAGACTTTGTAATTAACTTAACTCATTAAATATTGTAAATAATGAAAATAGTTAGCAGTTTGCTTTTGTATTTTAGATAGATACCCTCATCGGCTAACAGAGTCATTAAACCCGTCAGGGATGGTTACCATAAACAGCTTAGGTTATACTTATACAACCTCAGACTGGACTATTCCCTCTTAGTTGACGAGTGGTCATTTATGCTCGTCAACAAATATTCAAGAAGTTTATACAGTGGACGACATGGGCAGGAGCATGCCAAGGATTTATGCAGCCTTGGACAATAGACAAAAAGACTACCAATCCCACATGATTGAGGTAAGATAAGATTGATATTCAACCCATAACTATTTTGATTGATACTAGAGCTAGTCGTAGCTATATAGATCCAAAAATAGTTGAAAGGTTTAAATGAAGAGATCTAAGCATGAAATGTATTGGTTGGTTTAGCTAGCCACTGGAACCAAGAGGAAAATCAATATACTTGTAAAGGATTTTCCCATAAGAATTAATGGGGTTAACACTAAGGCAGAATTAAACATCATACCATTTGTGTCATATGATTTCTTAATTGGTATGGATTAGTTAGACAAGCATTGTGTTTCCCTAGATTGCTACAACAAGGCTTTCACATGCCTTGATGAGGAAGGGAATTCAAGGATTTTGCAAGGTGTTCCAAGGCCTATGTGCATCAAAGAGATTTCAGCATTGTAGCTGAAAATAAGTTTTAGGAAAGTATGTCAAATATATGTAGCGCATACAGAGGATCCAACCAAAGATAAGGAGCCAAATCTCAAAGATGATCCAGTACTAAAGGAGTATGAATATTGTTTAGGGAGTTGTCAGTATTGCCACCAAAGAGAGATATTGATTACTCTATTGACTTAATCCTTGTAGCTTCCTTGGTGTCCAAAAATCCTTACAGAATGAGCACACAAGAGATGAAACATGTGTAGATGCAGGTAGAATAATTCTTAAAGAAGGGGTAAATACGCTCAAGTGTCTCACCTTAGGGTGCCCCAATGCTCTTTGTGAAGAAAAAGGATGGAAATCTAAGGTCATGTATTGACTTCAGAAAAATTAGTAAGGTGACGGTAAAGAAAAGGTACCCTCTACCATGGATCTATGATATTTTCGATCAACTTAAAGGAGAAAGGATATTTTCCAAGATTGACCTGAGGTCAGGTTACCATTATGTAAGGATTAGATAAGAACACATCAAAAAGACAACATTCAGGATAAGGCATGACCATTACAATTTTATGGTGGTGTCATTTGTCTTAACAAATGCACCTGGTACATTCATGAGTCTAATGAATGGAGTGTTCAGAGATTACTTGGAAAAAAATTTCATTTTCTTCTTGGATAATATTCTTATCTACTCCAAGATGAAGGAGGAGCATGAGAAACATTTGAGGATGGTGCTACAAGTGTTGAGAGAGCACAATATGTGTGCCAAGATAAGAAAGTGCACTTTCCATCAAAGGAAAATTCATTATTTGGGCCACATCATCTCAGAGGAGGGTATAGAGGTGGACCCTGAAAAGATTGAAGCAATCAAAAGTTGGCCAGTGCCAAAGAACATTTTAGAAGTGAGATCCTTTATGGGATTAGTTTGATATTATAGGATATCCATTGAAGTTTTCTCCAAAGTTTCAAATCTAATCACTTCGTTGCAAAAGAAGGGTACAAAGTTTGAATGGAATGATAAGTGTGAGGAGATCTTCTAGCTCTTAAAGGAATTATTGACCAGTGCACCTATTCTAAAGGTTGAAAATCCATATGAAGATTTTTTTGTGTGCATAGATGCATATGGGGAAGGGATTGGGGAATTCCTTACGCAAAATGGGAATGTCATATGATATGAATCAAGGAAGGATAAGGAGCATGAAAAACATTATGCTACGCATGACTTAGAGTTAGCATCCATAGTTCATGCCTTCAACAGGATTATTACATCCATTTCGCATTGTTGAATGGATATGGGAGGTAGTTACGATATATTTAATCACCAAGTTGTCAATAAAAACAAGGAAACATGATTTCATCATGGTAGTGGTGGGCAAGCTTATGAAGGATGCACATTGTGTATCGGTAAAAATGACTCACAAGAAAAAAAACATTGCAGAGATTTACATGAAGGATATTTCTAAGCTACATGATGTCCCTAAGGAAATAATGTCAAACAGAGATCCCAAGTTCACTTCCAACTCTTGGAATGGGTTGTTTGAGGGATTTGGGACTAACATGAATTTTAGTAAAACATATCATCCAAAGTCGGATGGGAAAATGGAGAGGAGTAACTGGATAATTGAATATATGTTGAGGATGTATGTAATGGACAAGCCTTCCAAGTGGGAATATTCTCTTCATATAGTTGTTTTTTCTTACAATAATGGGTATCAAGTATCATTGAAGATGATCCCATTTAAAGATTTGTATGGAAGGAAATGCAACAGGCCAATGAGTTGGGACAACCCAACAAACAAAGAAGTTTTTGTGCTAGAATTGCTAAGGGAAATGGAAGAGAAGATGGTAAAGATCAGGTAGAATCTAAAGGTTTCACAAGATAGGAAAAAGAGTAATGCAGATAAAAACATGACATACGTGGAATTTAAAGTGGGCAAGCATGTGTTTTTAAAAGTAAAGGAAAAAAGGAGCTCTCTAAGATTGGGAAGTTTCCCAACGTTGGCAGCAAGATATTGTGGGTCATTTGAAGTTTTAGAAAATATAGGACCAATTGCATACATGCTTGTGTTGCTTGCATCCATGAGAATTCATAATGTGTTTCATGTGTCTTTATTGAAGAAATGTGTGATTGATCCTAACCATGTGATTGATTGGACTGTGATCTAGGTGGAGCACGAAGGGGACTTTTGGGTGGAACCAGTGTGCATCTTGGACCAGAAAGTAAAAGTGTTATGAAACGAAGCCATTGTTCCAGTAAAGGTTCAATGGACCTACTACAACTTTGAAGATGCCACAAGGGAACATGAGGATACCATGCAAGAGGAGTACTTGCAATGTTTTGTAAGTTTTGAAGAAAACTCAATGTACATTTGTATATAAGTGTGCAAGGCTCCATTTTGGTAGTTGGAGTTCCTAGAGACACATCTTAGAGAGTTCATGTTTGATCTGTGTTGAGACCCTGGAATGGAAGCGGCGCAACCTGAAGGACTGTGGTGCAGAGAAAGGGGTACACTTCCTTGAGTTGTGTAGGTCATGGGGAATCAAAGATTGATGGTTGGAATTGTTGGAGGAGTTGAGCTTACAAAAGTATCAAGTATTTTTATGTAAAATTGTGTATTTGTATGATAGTATGATGTTGTGCATCGAGGACAGTGAAATTTTTAGGGGGAGGGGACTGCAACGTCACCATTTATAATCCCCTTTTTAGTGATGTGCAATTAAATACGATGTACAAACACAACCCCAGATATGTAATTTGTAAACAGTGTTTATCGTAATAATAAAATAAATATGATGATGATTGCGAGTGGACACGGATAAAGCAATCAAGGGATAAGTTTCCACAAGAGAAGGGAATGTCTAAGAATGTCTAAGAGAGGAGTCCAAGGGGAGATAATTATTCATGTGTATTAATTCCAACCCACTTTCCTAAAACTATTCCTTTAAGTAAACATTCTAATTTCCTTTTGAGTGTACGAGAGCCCAATCATTGAACACATGTAAGAGGGGTTGGTGGGAAAATTCACATCCCATAGTTACAAGATCATGGGGGCTAAGTACAATAAAACTTGGGGAATGTGAGTCAACCTTCATGGGTAAAAGGGAAATTTGAATGGATATTGTAGGCATTTTTTGCATGCAGTTTTGGGAGCATCAAAAGAATGTGGATCATTGGATCTTGAAAGTCGCCATAGTAGGTGTTGTGGGCAGCTTGTTGGAGCTCTTGTTGCATGAAGAAGAGGGTTTTTAGGCCTGCAGAGAGGGATAATTCTATGTGATATATTTTCCCTTGATCATATTGATATTATGTTAGCTATGGGAGGTATTAACCTCCATGTGTAACCTTTGACAAGACTAGAATATTCTGGGAAGCAAGAGAAACCCTAAAACGTTTGATAATAACCCTAGAAGACAAGTCGGCTCAAGAGAATATTTAATATTGATTTATTAGCCTCCATAAAGAGAAGTTGGCCCATACAAGTGAGATAGAACAGTATAAATAGAGGGCTCTATAGCTCATTTTTCACCTTCACTCTCACAACTACAGAAGATTAGTGGTGCACAAGTTTGGAGAGGGAGTGCAGTTGCAGCTATTGCAACTGGTATTTTGGTTTATGGTTTGGACTTTCTTATTGGTCTTTGGTTATTCTTTCTTGGTGCGCTAGCCTTGGATAAAGGTGCACAACCTTGGTTGGCTATTGGATTTCTTCCGAAATTATGATGCCTGTCAAGGTTAAGGTGGTGCTCGAGGGTGGCCTTTGTGCCTATGGTTGGGTGACAATATTGCTATATTGTCTATGGTGAAAAAAACACACCTATTTTTCTAATAGGTTATGGGCCCACGCTATCTTCAGACAGTCTAACCACTGGAAGATAGATTGAGAGGATTTGCTCAGTTGCAGTTGCATTTGCAGTCAATTTTTTGTTGTAGCAACAAAACCCTAACCCTCTTGCTGAGGCACCTTAAATGAATACCTTGACCTAATTCCTGGATAGCCTAGTGTGCCCTAGCCTAGCACACCTCCTGGTACTCCCAGCAAGCCAAGGTGTCAAGTTTGAGTTTTTGGTCAAAGTCAAAGGTTGACCAAGTCAAAGTAGTCATGACTTACTCTATGAAGTCAAAAAACAAGTTAAAAGGGGCTTCTAACTTCATACCATGGAAGACAAGGATTGACCTCAT
>JZKD02S0230249.1:0-21554 GCA_000966675.3 Picea glauca
GTCATCAATAACCATGATATTACTCCAAAAAAATCTAAACTGATAGTATCTTTGACCATTGCCTATGGATGTTTCTGAAAATTTTGTGCTCGAATATCTGGAGATGATTGGGTACATGATGATTATTTGCTGATAGATGTCTTGTATCATCTGAAATCTAGAGTGATGTTGAAACTGTGCCTACGAACTCTGCCACCTATAAGTTCACTGCTTCCCGAAATTCTGAAAAAATAGGGTCAACGAAAGTGTCCTTTTCTCCCACTATGAGATGTCTGTGTAAAAAAAGGGATTTTTTTTTGTATATGATCTTGTGATGAACAAAAACCTCTTTCGGTTTTTCCAAATTCATCTCCAGCTCACTGAAACAGCTCCCACAAAATCATGACCGAAACAAGAAAAAATGGAATCCTGAAAAATAGGGCTCAAAGATGGCGTCAATTCTCCCAACTACTGACACCTGTGTAAATTATGGGAGAGGTTTCTAGTCTTCATCTTGTGCTGAACAAAGAAAATTTATTCCCATTTTCCCTGAATCTCTCTCGAAATATGAATTGTTGAACTGACAAAAAACCAATTTCATTTTTGGGAGGATGGTTTTGGAGGAGGAAATGTGGTTTTTAGACCCCCCTGGAGTGGTAAGTGGTATTGAGAGGGAGGGTTCAACTTCACCATAAAGTGACACATGTCCCATGTTAAACCACCTATTTGGAACCCTTGGTTGGATGACGTAAGGGGGTGGTCCGATTTATATGGAAAAAGGTAAGTGGGTGTAAACTTAGGATAGTTTAAGTTTTTTAATTTTTTGTTTTTATCTTTTAAATTTTCTTTCGTTTATGTTTTATTTTAATATTTGTTTTTTTCTATTATTTATTATATGTTTTTTGTTTATCATTTTCATTATTTTGTTTTATTTTTGTTTACATGTTCTATTTTATATGTAGCTTCAATTTTATTTTGTTTTATTTGTTTTCATTTTAATTATATTATTGTTTTGTATTTATTTGTTTTGTTTTTTTTGTTTATTTTAATTTATGTTTAATATTGTTGTTTTATTTTTTAATTGTTCTTAATTTATATGTATTTTAATTTAATTTCTTAGTTAATGTTTTAATTCTAAAACACTAACCTAATTACTAAATTAAAAAAATTAACTTAATTACTAATTATTAATTAATTAATTAATAATTAATTTAATTAATTATTTATTAATAATTATCTTATTAAAATAATCTAATTAATATTTTTTATCCTAAGTTTGCTTATGCGGGGATGAGTGGTGGGTGAGATGTAGCCAATGGGATAAATTTACAAGGGAGTGAGTGGAGCAGAGGTGGATGAAGGATGCAGCAAGGGTGATGAAGGATAGAGCAAAATGGATGGATGGGGAAATGGAACTAACCGAGCCCAACAAGCCACATGTCTTCATTACGAGTGAAACACCAAACAAGCAGATGAAGAATAAAGTTACCTATGATTATAGGACCCCAACATAGGCTTCACCTAGGGATGGTGGCTCTTTCAGGAGGTGACAAGAACCACTTAACTCTAAACATGTAAACCAATGCTTTATTCATTAGGCCATGGAGTCACTGCAACTACAATCTTCAAACTGGCTCAAATTAGATTGAACCTTGAACTATATACTATCAACTGCAAACTCTACTAGAAACCATACAATGCTGAAAAAGATGCTCAAATGATTGAGCTTATTCAAAAATGCTACCTACCCTACACTGTTGATAATTTTGTTGTTCTAAATGATACAATAATGCTAGTGCAACCAATCAAGCAACTGCTCTAATAAGTCTTCTCTTTCACTGTTTTTAACTAGTATCATAAATAGACCTTGCATAGGCAACACAGATTGATTTTCAACCTGATATTCAAAACACAAATCCCTAGTACTATGGACAATTACCAAAACTTTAGGTATCAATGGGAATTTTGAAAAGAATAGATCCTCTATATAGTCAGCTATAGGATCATAATAGACATGACCTATCTCCTAATGTTAAAATTTAGCCAACTCAACTTCATTATTTGATGTTGTAGTTATGCTATTTACATCCTCATGCACTTCCTAACATGGCTATGACTTTTTTGATGGGATTTGAAATGATACTTTTGTTGAACACAACGATGAAGTTGATTGTCTAATCATATCAAAATCATAAAAAAAATTCAGCCCATAACTATCAAATGAAACAGGACTTTGTCTGCATATGTCAACCAATACCTCTGCTATTGGATCTTGTAGAAAATGAGGTAGTTGTTGCATTGACTCTAGTGAAACTTTGTAATCTTTCTTGTTTTCATAATTCAAAATGTGATCAAAATTCCCTTTCAAAATATGAAATGAATTGGAGCATAATGGTATAGAATCAAAATGGATCAATTCATCACATGATACCGACTCTGATCTTGCATATGAGATTTTACATTCAAGATGACTCAAGGGTTGCACCTATGGATCTAAAATAGGTTCTCTATCATCCATGATTTCCTCATCTGATTGGTAAGAGAGTTCTCCATTCCTATTGTTGACAATTTGCCTATAATTTTCTCTCAGAAATTAGGTAAAATATAAGGGCAAGGATTTTTCATTTACTTGACAACTTTCTTCACTGTCCTCCTTGCTTTCATGATTAATATGAAACTGTTGATTTTCATCCTTGTGCTATAACTGAAGTTCTTCCTCCCAACCATGTGTTATTGATTTCTTTGAACAATCAAAATCAATTTCATCTATATCCTCATCATACTTGGTTGAATTGTATGTGTAAGGAATGTCATCAAACATATACATCAAATCATTTAATTACTCCCCTACAATTTGATTTTGAGCTTCATCTTTGACCATATTATGAATCGAGTACATGAAATAATCCTCTTATGTTTTAGGATTCCAAGGATGAGATGCAAGTTGTTTGATATCAATGAGCCCTTTCTTTCTAGAACCAATGAAACATGTGATATTTGAACAACAAGTTCATCTTTTCTACTAATTGTCTGCATCATCTCTTTTACAGTGTTTTCCAGAACATCTAGTTTCACTGCTAAAGATGTCATTTGTTCCTTTTTATTCTATCTCTCTCTTTTTCCCTTAGCTTGGACTTTTTTTTCAACAAATTATCTTCCACATCGACTGCAATGGTTTGCATTTCTTCAAGGGTTGCAGTGTTTCGTTCTCTTAATTGGAATGCCATCTCTGGATCAAATGCATCTAGGTAATGCAAAAGGTCTAATCCTGGGGGCGGCCTTATATCAACAAGAATTTCATGATACACCTTATTGAACCTGGATGAAAAGTGTTGTACCTTCTACCCTAGCTTTCTTTTTAAATGGTCATATTCTTCTAACATGAGAAAGACATTTCCCCTCATCACCCTTCTATCTAGGAAATTTTTCACAAATTGATGAAAATTATCAATGCTTGCAGCTGGAAGATTCTTAAACCAATTTTTAACTTTACTTTTCAATGATAGGGAAAACATCCTAATACATACATCATCTTCTTCCACCTCAAAAAGATCAAGAAAATCCTCAAGACTTTGGATGTGGTTTTCAACAGTGATCTTCACATTTTCTCCATCAAACCTGGGCAGCTTACTGCTATAATTGGAAGGGAGGTCATGGAGAATAGAAGGTAAAACTAGGGGCTTATATATGTCTGGTACTTTTACAGATATATGAGGTAAAGCATGGGGATTATAACCATCTGGAGGTTTATCAAGAGTAGGAGATAAAGCACAAGGATTATGTCTCACTGGGGTTTCTATAAATGTATCTAGGATGTGCATAGGTGTATGAGTATGTACATGATATACAACTTTAGGGCTTAGTCTCATGAGGATCATCAATTTGCAAATGATCAATGTAAACTTCAACAATGTACTCTTGACCAGGATCAGAATAACATAGAACATAATTACAGATCAAACCAAAAATGTCTTGAATACAATTTGAGATTGAATACCTAGTCCTTCCAGATTGCTTGTTCATGTTTTAGGTTCTTCCTCTAGTGGATTCTTTCAATTGGAACTGATCTAGAGATGATTGGAGTCGTCGGGTGAATGATTTCAACCTTCTTGTGTTTGATCACTTTCCACCATCAATAAACAGATCTGGAACCTGCTATGCTTTATAAGGAACGTTCCACGGTATGGTCATCATTATGTTAGCACTCTATAATTTTCCCAAGGCTGAGGAGGGAATCACTGAGGTAGCATAAAACCACTTTAAGTCTTGGATCTAGCCCTCCAAGACTCGGAGAGGGATCTCTCTGTTTGATATAGCTATGTTTGTTGGGAATTTTAGGCTAGTTATTACAGTGTTATTACTGTACATGGGTTTTGATTTAAAGAATTGGGTAGGGCTAGAGAAGATGAACCATTAGAAAATGGAGTCACAAGATGAGGTTCAATCAAAGAAAATTTCTACAAACAACCTTATAGGGAAAGGTAGGTACTCTTATTGGATTCTTTGATTTTGATTTTGAATTTGAAGGAGAAGATGAGAGGACCAGGCAATAACAAGGCAATCAAGAATCCTGAAATTAACCATTGAGTAGAAAAAATTGAGAATTATGTCAAAGTCAGAAAAAAAGTGTATGCCTCAAAAAATTATGTTCTTTGAACCTCTTTTCATAATTCAGAATATGAATAACTTAAGAAATACAATGGAAACAAATTATAGTGAATAAGGAAAACATCACCACCAAGATTGACACATGAATCCTGTAACTGTTGTGACTGTATTATTGGATTGATGAACATAGGAGGTTTTGTTAGTTGTTTTACAAAATTAATTCATGGTCCCAACTGATAAAACCAAAATAATTCGAATTCAAAATTATTTATACAAGTTATTTCCAAAGATTTGGTCATTAATGACAATGATATTATTCCAGAAAAATCTAAAATGACAGTATCTTTGACCACTTCTTGTGGATGTTTCTGAACAATTTGTGCACAAATATATGGATATGAATGGGTGCATGCTGATTCTATGTTGATAGGTGTCTCATATCATCTGACATATGGTGTGATGTTGAAACTGTGCCTATGAACTCTATCACCTGTAAGTTCATTGCTTCCTGAAATTCTGAAAAAATAGGGTCAATGGAAGTGTCCTTTTATCCCACTATGAGATGTTTGTGTAAAACTAGGGGGAGGTTTTTGTAGATGAGACTATGTTGAATAAAAATGTCTTTTGATTTTTCAAAATTCATCTCCATATCTCCGAAACAGGTACCGTAAAATCATGACTGAAATAGGAAAAAATGGAAGCCTGAAAAATAGGGCTCAAATATGGCTTCAATTCTCCCAACTGCCGACTCCTGTGTAAATTATGGGAGAGGTTTTTGATCTTTAGCCTGTGATGAAAAAAAATATCTCTCTGATTTTGAAAATTCATTCACGTTTTCCCGAAATCTCTCTTGGAAGAAGAAGTGTTGAACTGGCGAAAAAACGATTTTATTTTTGGGAGGGCGGTTTTGGAGGAGGAAAGGTGGTTTTTGGACCCCCCTGGAGTGATAAGTGGTATTGGGAGGGGGTTCCGAGTTCAAAATAAGCTAACACCTGTCCCGTGGTAAACCACCTACTCGGACCCCCTTTTGGTTGGATGACGTAAGGGGGCGTCCGAGTTATATGGAAAAATGTAAGCATGTGTAAACCTAGGATAGTTTATTATTTTTTTATTTTTTAAATTTTGTTGTTTCCTTTATATTTTATTTTAATATTTTTTTTTATTATTTTTATTGTTTAGTTTTATTTTTGTTTATGTGTATTGTTTTATATATAACTTTAGTTTTATTTTCTTCTATTTGTTTTCATTTTAATTCTTTTATTGTTTTGTATTTATTTGTTTTGTTTTTTTTGTTTTATTTTAATTTATGTTTAATATCATTGTTTTATTTTTTAATTGTTTTTAATTTATATGCATTTTAATTTAATTTCTTAATTATGTTTTAATTCTAAAACACTAACCTAATTACCAACTTAATTACTAATTATTAATTAATTAATAATTAATCTAATTATTTATTTATTATTAATTATCTTATTAAAATAATCTAATTAATATTTTTTATCCTAAGTTTGTTTATGGAGGGATGAGTGGTGGGAAAGATGTAGCCAATGCGATAAATGGACAAGGGAGTGAGTAGCACAGAGGTGGATGAAGGATGCAGCAGGGTGATGAAGGATCATGCAAAATGGATGGAGGGGGAAATGGAATTAATCGAGCCAAGAAAACCATATGTCTTCATCATGGGAGAAACACCAAATAAGAAATTGAAGAATCAAGTTACTTATGATTATAGGACCCCAACACTATGTACTTAGGTTGATACATATTCCCCAACTTATAACATAAATCCTTGGTTGTCGCTTCATTTGACACATTTAGTAATACTGAATCCGAGAGACACAGTCGGATTGTGCTCTTCGCCTTTCGATCAAACTTTTTCCAACCATCTATTTAAGTTCCTGTAGCAGTACCTAGATCTAACTTGATCCACTGATCTCTGTCCACCAACAGATCTTCCATATGGAGCTTCCACAACTCAAAACATTTCCCATTAAACTTCTCGATCTCCATTTTTTAATTTCTTGCAATTTATTTTCACCTGAAAAATTAATACCACATATCTCCCACTGTAAAAAGGCTTCTCACAGTCATCAACCAAACCCTTGACCACAAAGGCATCCCCTTGAAGAAAACAAAGCTCTGATACCAAATGTAGATTTTAACCTTGTACAATATTTATCGCAAACATATTTTCAGTAAAATAACAAATAAGATATAATGGAAAATACAAACATTACACAAATATTTTTCCCCTGGAAACCCAAACTGGGAAAACTAGCATATTCTATATTCATTCATAGTGATACATTGTTTAAAATACAATATACATATAGGATCCAACGGAATCCAAAACCCTAACCCAATGACCTAGGTTAGTCAACAACCTTAATTCCTTAACCGAAAATAGAAAACCATCAACAAAAACCATGTGTCGAAAAAACGCCAATCAATGGAAATTAAAATCAAGGCAACATGAAAAGCGAGGAAACAATGTGACACATTTCTCAAGGAACAAAAAAATTCTCGGGGGCGTTGCCATCGAACCCCTGTGCAGGGGGATTTTCCCCCCCTGTGCACCCAGTGCAACGCATACACTTCTACTTATGAAAAGAATATAACACATATCCAACAAGATCATGACGGTAGTATAAATATTCGCCATGTTTCCTTCCTCAAAAATACCATGTGTATCTAATGGAACCATAGCGAGACTGACTATATCACTCAAGGTAGATATAAAGTCATCTTGTTCAATCCTAACAATCTCTGTGATGAAATAGGAGTGATGATGCATATTATCCCAAGGCCTATCTGGACCATACATGGCCTCTAAGATGGATTCATATGAGGGTAAAGTATCATCGAGGAAATCATGCGAAGAATAATATTGGACATCCCATACGGGCACTAGAACATGATCCTCCACTTCCATCTGTGAGGAGAGAGGATCGGGGTCAGCAGTAGCATCAAGAATATACTGATACACAATTTTTCCGCTAATAGTGGAATTTCCATTCTAATGTGTGACTAGCCTTCGTATGGCATAGTTGAGGAAGGTAGGGTCCAAGGTTCATTGAAATATAAAGTATGAAAAGGAGCGGGCCTCTTCAAAGACGAAGACTCACTGGAAATGGCGTCGATGTGATGAATTGACGCCTTGAAATCAAAGCTACCCATGAGACAGGAATTCATTCTGACACCAACATCCCGAGTTTCCTAATGAGAATTGTTGATCATAGGGACTGAAGTTCCAACTGATGCATTAGGACTAGCATGCGCAAAGGACAATTGATCAATCATCACTATTTTCCTTTCGTGAGGAAAACATAAGTATGAAAAATGGATGACATGACTATTGTCATGGCGTAATTCCAATTATGCCCTAGTAGTAAATTATAGTCGAGGGGTGCATCAACCACCTCAACATCAACCTCCATTATCTTTCCACCTAGATAGACCATAAAAGAGGGAATAATTCCTGGGGTCAGAATGAATGCCCATCAAAAGTGGTCAACATAGTCATAGATTGGGATAGATTCAGAGAGCCAATGACTTTCCAATAGGTTAGGGACATCACGCATGTCGAAAAACCTTCATCAATCATAGTGTGTTTGATGGTAACTTTTGTGTACTCCACATGGATTGGAAAGGCGACATGGTAAGGTAAGTGAGTCCTAACATTTGTGACCTCAAACTTACCAACCTTCAAGCCACACATTTCTAGATCAACTAAATCAGACAACAAGGCATTCCTTTGTGAAGGAAACATCTGGAGCACCTTGAAAACTGACATAAAACAAGGGGTTTGAAATAGATCTTTGATAATCGAACAGTTTTGGGCAACTCTAGCATTAGGATTGTGAGCAGAGTGCTTTAGTACTCATTTCGAAATACAAGGAAAAGGTTCAAATTTTTAATTTGCAAGGGTGTTTCCAAAGGAGGAGGAGACTCTGGATCTACAACATTCTATGAAGAACTGTAATCATGAGATTGAGTGTCTACACCAATCTGCAACTTGACCATATTGACACATATATGTCCACCTTCATTTGTTGAGGGGTTTTAACTACCGCTCGATGCATTTTGTGTGTTAGAGGTCCCAGAGGCCATGCTATGATTATGTAGAAATAGATTTGTCAGGACAATGGGTGACTGTGATAAGAGTCTCAAGGCTTCCTCTATTTTGGGCCATAGGTGGGCAAGGTGATCATCTTTACAAATTTTACAAGGAAACTTCACCTTTCATTTTTCTTTCTTTCCCTCACCAACATTGATATTTGATCTATCATTGTTAATGTCATCCTTGGATTTGTTATTTTTTCCCACCCTTACAATTATTACCTCGTCCTTTCCTTTTATTCCCTCCTAGTTGTTTTTTACGATTTGGGTTAGTCAACAACTGTACAAAATGTACATCCACCGACTGAGTGGGAGTGGAGGATAAAGTCGAAGCTTGTCCTGCTATAGGTTGGATTAGAGAAAAATATTTCAATTGGTTCGTCACCAAATTTGTAGACTTAGCATTTTTGAAGCCTATGATGACATCGACATGAGGCCCAAACTTTTGTCTAGGGTCATAGTTTGACCACAACACATCAGGAAGAATTTCATACAACATCCCAGATTGAGCATATATGAGGTCCATTTTTTGGATTTGAAAATATCTTCTTCCTTAGATGTTACTCTAGATGTAGAGACATCCTTTGAAATATAATGTAATAAAAACTTGAGGAACCACTCCAATAGAAACTATGGAGGAATGTAGGATTTCATAAACCTTTTATGTCTACTGGTGTAGACCCCCCTCCTCTCTAAAGGTTGCATGACCTCCCGGTCTTAGGATCTTCTCAATACTGAATGAAAATAGTCTTTGATTCCTTGCTGGAACCTTTCAGCAACAATCCATAGGTCATTGAAAACTTACGCCTGTGTGCTCAAGTGGTAAAACACCAGTCTCCTCCACCTGACCACACCTTGTGACCACACGCCTAACTAGAAAATCCCATCGTGATTTTGTGTGTCGGCAATACGAGTAAATCGACTCTCTGTTATTGAAACTCACGAGTCCCGAAACTGTGACAGGGGCTTAGTTCATGCTAACTCCTCCCTTTACTTCCTCGATATGACCTATGGATATAACCTCGGACTAAGCCTTCCAAGCACGTCAGGATTTCATGACTCACAAACTTTTGATGTGTTTCACCTCCATTCTCCCGATCCTATGATATCCAAAATTGTGAAATTTCGGAGCACCAAATCAACAATCACCAATATCTCTTCAACCGACGACTATGATTAAGTCAAAATTTCATGTTTCATAAGTTTTCGCAATCTTCTAATCTATTGCCACTTTTCCTTCCTTGATGAATGACTACAATCACTTCGCGGATTTGGATTTCGTGAATTATTCTCAACTCCACCTTTTGACCTTTTTCACCCTGCAAGTAAACAAAACGCTACTCTCTTTCCATGTATCCCTTCAACGAATGGTCCCGATGATTTCAATATTTCGTGATTCTGAGTTTCACGAATTTTACTCTGCTCCTATCAAATTCGTTAACCTTTTGAAATTCTGATGAGTCTTTGCGCTAACGAGTGCATTGCTTCTCTGAGATCTAACTGTTTAGAATATTTCGGCTCTTCCCAAATGAACTCAACCCTCTATCTTATCCAACCTTCAAATTCCTTTTCTGAAGGGTTTTTCCTGCTCAACCTTCTTTGTTTGTTCCTATTTTGAACTTCAATCCTTCAAAACTTATAAGTTTTTTCGAATTTTCTCCTCTCGCGATTTAAGAACACTACTCCTCTTAAGCTTCTGGTAAATTAAGTTTAAATCTCTCCATGCGCACACTTGCACTCTATGTCTTCTTCAAAAGATGGTCTGACGCCCTCTTGGCATCCTCTGTGCTCAATCTCCTAAGGATTCAAAATTTAACACAAGTTTGTTCTTATGCGCACTCCTCTTGCTCAATATGCACTCTTTGCATACGAAATCTCCCCGCTATCTCTTTTGAGCTTTCAAGTCGAAAAATACTTCTTCACGTGCACTCTTTGCATTTTGCATGCATGCCTTGCATAACCTTACAAAAGAGAAACAATTGAATTCATTCAATTATCCATTCATACACTATGAACATTATTTGTTCACAAACATAATAACACAATCAAAACTGTAATAGTATCACACTTTGTATGTGGGTCAATTTTCTTTGTTCTATTCATTCAGAAGAAAATGAAATTACAGTCAGTTTCCCTTTACACTATTACAAGAAAACTTGTCTGAGGACACAAAGATTCCTCACTGTTCTCCCTCCAATCTAAACACTATTACATATTGCTCAGGCGGCTACCTACTAAATTAATGCAACCTAATGACTAATCAGGCTAAGATCCCACACCTCTAATACATTTATAGTCATGTAAGGATTTACATTCGGTGTCATCATTTCAAACGGTGGCCCTATTTTACAGACTATTAAATTTAATTAACAACAAAACCAAAAAAACTCCATCTCCACTAAGTTGGTTGAAGGGTCGGTTCAACTCCTTTGATGTTTTAAGGCGTCGATTCTGATTCCATGTATGCTCCTTTTTTATGTGACTGCGATGCTCCTGCATCATACTCCTCTGTTCAAAATATTCATGAACTCCTATCCATGAGCTCTTGCATTGTTCTACCATGCTTCAAAATATCAGGTTCAGTTACCCAACTTGAATATTCCACTGGGTGATCTTTCCATTTCACTAAGTATTCTGGATACATCTTTGTTCTGGTTTTCCTTCCAATTCTATGTTCTAAATTTTTCTCCATCTGAGGTTTTTCTACAGTAGGAATCCGTTCTTCCCACTGAATTTCTTCTCGATCATCCAATTCTCCTGTGTCATTTCTATTATAAAGATACAAATCTGCAACATTGAATATTGGTGATATTCCAACATTATCTGGCAACTCAATCTCATAAGCATTTGTTGTAAATTTCCTAAGGATATTGCATGGTCCTATCATTTTCATCTTCAACTTATTATATGTTCCTCTAGGAAACCTCTCCTTTCTCGAATGAGATAAAACTTTATCTCCCACTTCAAATTGAACTTCCCTTCTTTTCTGATCAACTATGTCCTATACTTTTTATTACTATCTTATATCTGCCTCCTAACTTTATCATGAAGTCTTTTCATTTCTGCAGCAAAATCTTCTGCTCCAGTGCTCTTGAATTCATCTTGTTTCATTTATCTCAATTCTACAACACCTCTTGGTTTTCATCCATATACTATCTCGAATGGACTTTTTCCAGTGCTTCTATTAACTGAATTGTTAAATGCAAATTTTTCCTGTGCAAGAATCTTATCCCAGTGATGACCTTGTTCAGTGACTAAACTCCTGAACAAATTTCCCAGACTCTTGTTCACCACTTCAATCTATCCGTTATTCTGAGGGTGATATGATGAACTAAAATATAAGTTATTTCCCATCCTCTTCCATAAAGTCTTCCAAAAGTGTCCCACAAACTTAGTGTCCCTATCTAAAACTATTCTTTTGGGTAATCCATGTAATCTCACAACTTCTCTAAAAAAAAAATTGGTTATGTGTGTAGCATCATTTGTTTTCTGGCGTGGTATAAAGTGTGCCATCTTGGAAAATCTATCAACCAAAACAAATATGGAATCACTTCCCTTCTAGGTTCTAGGTAATCCCAATACAAAATCCATACTAATTGCATCCCAAGGCCTTTATGGAATAGGCAATGGTCGATACAAACCAGTGTTATGTCTCTTCCCTTTTGAATGTTGACAAATCTTACATTGGTCTACAAATTTGTTCACCTCTGCCCTCATACCTGGCCAATAATACAAATTATTCAGTTGTGCATATGTTTTTTCATGACCAAAATGTCTGGCTAAACCTCCATTATGTTTTTCTTTCAACAAATTATCTCTCATTTAACATCTTGGTATGCACAATTGGATTTTGTTTAAACAACAATCCATCCTGGATCAAATATTCTGAGCATGAGTGTTTATCCCTTAACAAAGGATTTCCATATACTTCATAAGCCTTCTTAAAATCTGAATCTTCCTAATACATTTCCTTAAGGCGTTCAAACCCTAAGGTCTTCACTTGGAATTCCTGTACAACCAAACCTCTCCTACTCAAAGCATCTGCAACTTTATTAGCACTTCTAGAAATATGTTTCATGACAAAAGTAAAATTTTGCATAAATTCTACCCACTTGGGATGTCTTTGATTCAACTTCTCTTGCCTAGTATTAAATTGCAAATCTTGATTATCACTATACAAGAAAAACACTTTTGGGATTAAATAATGCCTCCATTTTTTCAAATCTTGAATCACTGCATAAAACTTCGTATCATATGTAGAATATTTCTCCTTAGCATCATTCAAATTCTCACTGAAATAAGAAACCATCCTATTATCTTGACTCAAAACTGCTCCAATGTTTATTCCACTTGCATCACACCTCACTTGAAATGTATTTCCAAAATCTGGCAAAATCAAAATTGGTTGTTTTGTTATCTTATTTTTCAACACTTTGAATCTTTTCTCAGCCTCCTTTGTCCAATTAAAAGACTTATGTTTCTTCTTCACAATGTCCATCATGGGTGCACATATACCACTAAAATTTCTGATAAACTTTCTATAAAAACTTGATAAACCATGGAAATTTCTCACCTCAAATATGCTTTTGGGTGACGACCATTCTCTGATTGCTCTCACGTTTTTTGGATCCATCCTCAATTCATTTTAAGAGATCACAAAACCCAAATATATGAGCTTTGTCTTCATAAAATAAATTTTCTTCAACTTTATTAACAACTTTTCTTGTTGTAATCTCCTCATCACTAAAGTCAAGTGCCTTAAATGTTCTTCCTCTGTTTTACTAAAAACTAATATATCATCCATATATACAATAATAAATTTACCTATGAAACCCTGCAATACTTCATTAATCAACCTCATAAGTGTACTTGGAGCATTTTTCAATCCAAATGGCATGACTAACCATTCAAACAAACCTTCATTTGTCTTGAATGTTGTTTTCCATTCATCTCCCTCTCTCATTCCTATCTGATGATACCCTCTTTTCAATTCTATTTTTGAAAAATAACTTGCTCCACTCAAACATTCCATCAAATCATCCATCATGGGTAAAGAAAATCTATACTTGATGGTAATCTTGTTGATGGCTCTAAAATCTGTACACATTCTCCATCCTCCATCTTTCTTTGGACTTAATACAGTTGGTACTGCACATGGGCTTAGACTTTCGATGACTAAACCTCTATCCAACAAATCTTGAACTTGATTTTTAACTTCTTCATTCTCTCTAGGTGTCAACCTATACGCTTCTTTATTTGGAAAATTGGCTCCTGGAATCAAGTCAATATGATGGATAATACTCCTAATAGGTGGTAATGAATGAGACAACTCATCCACTACTATATCAACAAAATTCTCCAACAATTCTTGAATTTCTTCAGGAAAATCATCCATAGAAGTATTGGTAAGGATAAATCTTGATCTTTATTGATCTCCTTCAAGAGTTCCTTCCCACTCATGAGAAGTATTCTTGTGCTAGCTTCTTCCTTTTCTTTCTTCTCTTCAATTGGCAGTAACATGTGGGTTCTACCATTATTTTCCAGAGTATAAGTATTTTTTCTCCAATCATGAATAACATTCCTATCAAACTTCCATGGTCTCCCCAACAAAATATGAAAAACATCCATGGGAATCACATCACACAAAATCTCATCTTTATAGCCTCCTATTTCAAATTCAACTTTTCATTGTTGAATTACCACTACTTTATGTCCTTTCTGCAACCACAATACTTTTTATGGACTTTGGTGTGCAGTTGTCTCCAGATCTAGCTTCTCCACCATATCTGTTGATACTAAACTATTAGTTCTCCCACTATCTATAATCATCTTACAAACTTTGTCCTTTGTCTTACAAGCAGTCTTAAACAACCTCGTTCGCTGAACTAAATCTTCTATTTCTTTCTCTAGCTTTAGAAGAATTTTCCTCATCATAATATTTTGTCCTCGTGAGCTTCTGGTAAATGAAGTTTATATATCTCCCTGCACACACTTTCACTCTACGCCTTCTTCAAAAGACGTTTTGATGCCCTCCTAACATACTCTGTGCTCAATCTCCTGAGCATTAAAACTTTAACACAAGTTTATTCTTATGCACGCTCCTTGCGCTCAATATGCACACTTTACATACGAAATCTCCTCGCTATCTCTTCTGATATTTTAAGTCGAAAAAGACTTATTCACACGCACTCATTATGCCTTGCATGCATTCCTTGCATAATCGTAAAGAAGATAAAAAATTGAATTCATTCAAATATCCATTCATACATTATGAACATCATTCGTTCACAAACATAGTAACACAGTCAAAACTGTAACAATATCACACTATATATGTGGGTCAATTTTATTTTTTCTATTCATTTAGAAGAAAATGAAATTACAGTCGGTTTCCCTTTACACTATTACAAGAAAACTTGTTTAAGGACCCAGAGCTTCCTCTCTCTTCTCCCTCTAATATAAATACGATTACATCTCGTTCAAGCGGTTACCTACTAAATTAATGCAACCTAATGACTAATTAGGCTAAGATCCCACACTTGTAATAGATTTACATTCATGTAAGGATTTAAATTCGGTGTCGTCATTTCAAACGGTGGGCCGAATTTACAGACTATTAAATTTAATTAATGACAAAACCAAAAAAACTCCATCGCCACTAAGCTAGTTGAAGGGTCGATTCAACTCCTTCGATGTGTTGAAGAGTTGATTATGATTCCACGTCTACTCATTTTTTATGTGACTACGATGCTCCTGCATCATCTATACCACTTGTTGTCCCATGGTCATGTATTAAGGATGAAATCAAATATTAAGGAAGAATAAAGACAAAGTATGAAGTACGTGGAAGGCACACAAATAAGATCAAGGGTAGAAGTGGTTAAAGAAGCAGAAAAGAAGGAGCGAAGTAAAGGAAATCAAGTCATTGAAATATAAGATCAAGGAATACAAAGCAACAAATAAGTTATATCATGGACAAGTCAGCAAGCGGAAGAAGATACTAATGGGTTCTTTGGAGCACTTCGCGGAGAAGAGGGAAGAACATGTTGGCTAATTCCTTAAAATGGGGGTTTTAGCACTTGAGCTTTGGTCTAGGGTTTTCTAAGAGTCATGGAATGTATTAATAAAGGTCTAGAAGAGTGGAGAGTAGGAGTTATAGTGATATCGATATGTCAAAGTGTTATGTTTTAGTGTACTCTTGTATTTTGGATCTTCAGCTGGGTGTGAAGATCTACTCTACAACTGGGTGCGTAGGGAGAGGAAGTAAAGATGAAGATAAAGAAGGATCTATAGATAAGTGCATAGATAGAACTGTATATTTTCATCTATTCTATCAATAAAAAAAGTTATGTGGTCGTAGCCCTAGGGGGAGGGTGAAGCATGTAAAATCTTGTTGTTCTATGTGATTGATGCCTTATTTTATAATTCCTTTTATGTTGTTATTGAAGTCTTATTTTTCCTATTGAAGATAAGAAGATATAACCTACTTCGCGAAGTTAATCATAACACTGTTAAGAATCTCTGTGATGTATTACATTGTTGTTTAGGAATCATCTTGCATTTCCTCTAGTTGTAGACACCTGTGTCATGTAACCCCCCTATCTGCTACTTCGGGTGAGACTTCATCTACATTGTAGGTGTTTCCATAAGGGCTAGTAGTTAGGGTTTTTTGGTGCTGTTAGATTTGAACCCTGGGTCTTCTAGTGTGCCAACAAATGATTTTGTTTCCAGGACTGGGATCTTCTTGAGGGAATGTCAAGGTGGTTTCCATCGAGGACAAAAATTCAAAATTGGATAAAAGAACAAGAAATGGACTTTGACGTAACTCAAAACAAGAACCCTAACATTAGTACAAAAGACTTGTTGGGGAGGTACATCTTTACTGATGTGCACAAGATTTTCTTTGTAGGAGTTCATAAGGAGTTATACAAGTGGTTAGCCAGACTAGCAGACAGTCAGTTTGAAATCAGATCTAGACCACCTGTGGTTTGGACATCGACGTTGATTAAGAAAGTCAAGAAAGTTGATAATGTTGTTTCAAGGGAAGTGGATCTCTGGTTTCACAACACTATTGGAGGGTACATTACTGAGTCTTTTATTGACAGAGTATAATCATATGGTCAAGCATAGAGGTATTTCTTCAAGGGGCCTAGAGGAAAGTTTCTACACTTTTTGACGTTGAATATTAAGATGTTATTGCATGAGTAGAATATCTTGAAGATACAGTAAAGCTAATGTTCAATAATTCATATAGCGACAGTGACACAGAGGCTGGATACACACATAGTGGGAGATCATTCAGAGAGGTTCCTCTTGTGAACATGTTTAAGCATAATTATGGGCCATTAGCACAAGACAAAGGATTTTATAGTGGATAAGAAGAAGAGCTATCAGATGAAGAGTATTAAGATTTTGCAAGAGAAGAGGATGTAGAAACTGAAGAACTTCACCGAGAAGAACCAGAAACTTCAGGTACTGTGCCTACTATCTAAATAAATATTGCTACTCCTCCTATTGTTTTAGTAGTACAAAGTAACCGGAGTAACCAAATTAACCATAGTAAGAAGAGTAAGCAGAGTAAGCATAGCACTCAGAGTACTGTCACAAGAAGTTTAGTACTGACTCAATCGAGAAACCAAGGAAAATCAATGGCAGATGAAATGAGGTTACCTATTTTCAGAGGAGATGGATCTCAGGATCTTGACCAACATCGGTTCTTATGTGAAGCTGTATGGAGCATTAAGCAAGTCTAACGAAGATGTTAAGAGAGCTCAGTTTAGTACTACATTGAGGGATCATGCATTGAGCTGGTATATGAAGTTTGTTACAGGATTTGTACATCCTAAACCATTGAATGACATTAATACTGCGTTGAGTGCAGAGTTCAAGAAACCTAGGTCGGAGTCGCAGTGAATTATAGAGTTGAAGGAGATCAAGTAGAAGGTGACTGAACCTTTTTGGGAATTTGATCAGAGGTTTAAGAAGTTGACATGCCATTTAAGTTTTTAGATTCCATACGAGCAACATAAGGAATGGTTCATTTCTTCCCTCCTTCCACACATTAGAGTTCCTCTAATGCAACAGAAGGTCTCTTCACAGGCTAAATAATTAGAGATTTCCATGAAACTAGAAGCAACCCCTGTAGGAGAGTCTAGTCCAGGTATGAGTAATATTTTGAATTAGTTAACTAGTTTATCTTTATAGGTTGAATACATGAAGAAAGACAAAGGAAAAGAGAAAAGAGAAGACATTTGGTGTATCAAATGTAAAGTAGAGGGCCATGACAAAGAATATTTTCATTTATTTAGTTAATACTTGGTCTCTGGAGCTCCTAACCCTTTGAAGCAGGCTACTTTACCATGGTGCGAGGTATGTAGAGCTAGACATCGCCCCAGTGAATGTTATTATATGCAGAAATATGTTCAGAAACCCACCAAAATTTACTATGCATTCTGTAATTCCATGGGGAATGATGAGAAGGACTATAGGGATTATGACCTCATGCATGAAAGGTCAAGGGATGCATATAAAATTCAAGGAGAATTACAACAAGAGGGAAATGTTGCATAGTTCAATTCCCCAGGAAGAGGAAGCTTCACCCCTCGTGGTGGGTTCAGATGAATAGGACGAGGAGGAGACATGGGTTGAGGTCAAGGCCAAATTATTTTCTATAACTGTGCCCATCCAATTCATTTGGAAAGGGATTTACAGAACCCTTGTACTACTTGCAGCTACTGTAATTTATTTGACCATGTCATTGAAGATTGTCCAGTACTGTTAGCTAAAGTTCATGAAATATGAGGTGGAAATGAACAAGTCCAACTGATATCATCTCAACCTCACAGTGAGGAACCCATATTCATTTTCAATACTAGAGGAGATGTTATCATAGGAGAATATAGGGTGACTCCAAAAAATACTACAGATGGATCAGGGATCATAAGAGATTCAAAGAAGGCGCCATTGTTTGATCCAAGGAAAGAAAAGCATACTTTTGAAGAAGAAAGAAGAGAATTTGTAGGTGAACATGATTCTTCATCTAGGGCACAACCAAAAGTAAGGGAATGTGAAAGGCCTCCAACATTTGACCAGTTTTCCCTACCTAGGCAAGGAAAAGAGGTAATCAATCTTGTGGACTTCTTGTATACTTGTATTAACTTGGTTACAGATGAAAGATCTGTGAAGGAACTACAACACCTGATAAGACAATATGAAATAGGAAGAGTAGATCCTCTGCTGAGTAGATTTGTGAATAAAGTATCTACAAAAAGGAGGACAAGCAAGGAACTTCACCTTAATGCTCATATTGGAGACTACGACATAGATTATGTGGTCCTTGACCTGGGATCAGAAGTAAATGTTATGATGAAGAAGACTTGGGCATTGATGGGAAAGCCTAAATTTATTTACTCTCCTATTAGGCTCAGGATGACTAATTAGTAGGAGGTGAGCCCCTTTGGAATACTAGAGCATGTCCCTGTGGACATCGACAAAGTGAGGACATTTGTAGACTTTGAAGTGATTGAGATTTTTGATGATAGTTGTCCCTGTCCTATGTTGTTGGGTATTGATTGGGATTTCGACAATTTGACTATTGTTGACCTGAAAAAGAGAAAGATGACATTTGAAGGTGATGGAATTAGGGTCATTTCACCTCTTGATTCTGATGAAGGTAACATATACACAGAACCTATAAGAGAAGAAGATCATGCCAATGACCTAGACAACATATATAAACTGATAGCAGGACAACATGATTATATTAATCCTACAACAGATGGAAAATCTAAGTTGGCGAAGTGAAAGTGCATGCTCATCAGATTCAAAATCAACATTGAAAAATTGGCAAAATATAATGTATGAAGTCTCTACGCGGAGGTGTGCTAGATTGACTAAGGCAGTTCACTGAATTGGCATAGAAGTAAGTAATATTCCTACATTTGATGGATTGAATAATTTAGAGACATTTCTATTTTATTTTGAAGGAATTGTACCAGTACAAGAGAGGTTTTTGGAACTAGATGAATCCTTGAAAGAAACACCAGCTAGATGGGGGGAAACAAACAAGAATAACATCGCGGAGTGGGTACAATGTCACACCTTGTTGACAATGTGCTTTTCGAACCAAGATGAAGTTTGTGAAGTTAGATACACATGTAATAGTTGTCCCAAGAGCCATGTACAAAGTTGTAAGGAATCCTAGAGCAACATTCATAAAGAACAATGGGTACATAAGTTCATTAACACCTTAGATACTATGCCTATCAACTATTATCATCAAGCAAAATTGCACTTAGTCACTACAGATTAGTATGGTATGACCCATAACTTTATAGCTACATTCCTATTTGAAAGTCAGTACCCCATAGTAGATCAGGCCCTACAAATTGTAATATAGAAGGTCTTTGAGGAAGCAGCTAACCACCCCCCCCCTTGAACAAGAATAAGATGAATGGGTTGCGCCTCTTCAACGGTTACATGGTTTTTATAGTATTAATGCTGATGAGGATGATGAACCTAGGAATGTGAACATTTTAGAAACTGAAGGAAAAAGAGACATAGAAGGGACAAGGATTGAATTGCCTTTTTTGGGTAGCTTATTAAAATTAATAAGGTTAATATTGGAACAGAGAAAGAACCTAAGTTGGAAAATATTGGAGACTATTGCGATGATGCTACTATTAGTAAGATTACAGAAATATCGCATGAGTATCAAGACTTTTTTTCAACCAAGTTCATAGACATGAAGGGCGTTAAAGGGCCCTTGGGAGAAATGAATATTCCTTTGAAATCATATGCAAGGCCTGTTAAGAAGAGGCCTTACAGACCGAATCCCAAGTACAAGAAGAAAGTTAAGATTGAATTAGATAGAATGATGGAAGCAGGAATCATAGAACTAGTTGAAGAATCCGAATGGATTAGACCTATGGTGGTCCAAGATAAGAAGTCAAGATCAATCATAATCTATGTAGATATAAGGAAATTAAACGATGCATGTTTACATGATCCATTTCCTACGCCTTTTACTAATGAATTTCTAGATAATGTAGGAGGACAAGAAGTTTATTCATTCACAGATGGATTTTTAGGTTATCACCAGATCGAAATTGCTAAGGAGAACATACATAAGACCACATTTGCAATAGAATGGGGTTCTTTTCACTACACTGTGATGCTTTTTGGCTTGAATAATGAACCAACCATCGTTTCCAAGGTAGTGGTCAAAGCATTTAAGTATTTTTTACATAAGTTTTTGGAGGCATACTTTGATGATTGGACCATTTTTAGTCTATTGAAAAATCATATTGAATGTTTGAGATTAATGTTGGATAAGTGCAGGCAATGTCAGATTTCCCTGAACTTGAAGAAGTGTATTGTCTTTTCACCTTTTGGAGTGTTGTTAGGACACATTGTGTGTAAGCAGGGGTTTTTGGTAGATCCTCCCAAGATTGCTATAATTGATGATCTACCTCCTCCTACCTCTGTTAGATAGTTGTGCACTGCATTGGGACACACTGGATACTATAGAACATTTATTAAGGGTTACACAGAGATAAAAATGCCTATGGAGAAGCTATTAAAGAAGGATAGTAATTTTCAAAGGATAGAGGAATGCCTACATAGCTTCGACACATTAAAGAAGAAAATGGTCATTGCGCCT
Organism: Picea glauca; assembly: GCA_000966675.3. Classification (NCBI taxonomy): domain Eukaryota; kingdom Viridiplantae; phylum Streptophyta; class Pinopsida; order Pinales; family Pinaceae; genus Picea; species Picea glauca. Next base: position 21,371 of record JZKD02S0230249.1, read on the forward strand.
ATTTTGGTTTTTCCAGGTTTAAGTAAGGAATTCCATGTTCATGTCGATGCTTCTTCCATTGAATTAGGAGCAGTTTTAGCACAACTAGGTGCAAGAGATATTGACCACCCTATAGAATTTTCTAGCAGGAAGATTTCTACATCTGAAATGAATTATACTACCATAGAAAGAGAAGGCTTAGCTA
>JZKD02S0230260.1:0-10119 GCA_000966675.3 Picea glauca
ATCTCCTTGCATTGAGCATAGGTATGTTCCACTGCTGGAACTAGTTTTTCTTACTTGCGACACTCGTTTCCTCCTCTATATCATAGCATTCATTTGTTATGAAAAAACAAAAAAAGACGGGTGGGAGGGGAGTATTATCTTTTATTGGCAGCAGTCGTGTCGCCTTTGAACAAAGCACAAATTTATTTGAGTCCATTAATCATCATAATTTTGGAATTAGCATGGCCTTATGAAGCTGAGCTCGTTACAGAGTCTTCTCTACCGACTGGTTACCCTTCCAGCCCCTATGGAGAACTTGATTGATGCCTCCTGCATCTCATGGTTTCATCATTGAGTCTATGATGTCAGTGTCTTCCATATGTCTCATGCTCTTGTTCAAAGGAAGTCTATCAACCTGTGTCGGCCACTTCTCAGAACTCTTAACTTTGCATGTCGGCCATACCCTCAATTTGCCTCAGAATCACATGATACCGTAAGTCCTATCATGCACCCTGGTCCTACTTTCATCATTGGTAGGTAACCTTGAACCCAGCAGTCGACATTTCATCATTGGTTATTGACTGGGTGGCTTCCCTTATGTTCGACGACAAGACATTTATTCACACATGGGGATTCATGCAATGTCTTGGATGCCATTAGCCTTATTGGTGGTCTCCTCGCCTTTGTCAGCAATTTTCATTGTTGGCTACTATTCAGAGGGTATTTTTCGTGTAACGCTTGCACTTGGCACACGTGAAAGACGCACAGGTTCGTTGGTTCATGAACATGTTCTTCGTCCGATTTCCACCAAATAATGAAGCTCCTTCTTTGTACCTCATGTTGACTGATGAGAGATGCCTTAATGCTCTCCTTTCAGTGGGTCTCCTTCCATCGACTTCAACTCATTTATTCTGGAAACAAGACCTAGAGTCTTATGAGTACCTTGAGGCTTGCAATCATTAGTGGCAGGTTCTCTCGCCATCGACAGTTGGGAATACATCAATGTCTCATGATTGATGGATTCTTCAAGTGTTCGACCCTGACTCCTTTATTCAGAATTGTAAAAATGTACTTGGTGCCTTGATACCTACTTTCATTATCGATAGGTTGTCTCGCATTTGTTAACGGTATACCTCAATGACCAGTAATCAAACGATGTCTCATTGTGTTCGACCTCAACTCCTTTATTCACATGATGTATACTTACACCCTTGGCAGATTGCGTAGAAGACTTGAAGACACGAGTATGTGGCCGCAGCTTTCCTAAGTTGTTGCTTCCTTTTCATTGGACCAGAACCTATACGACTTCAGTGATCATGGGAGATCATATTGTACTCCATTGTATACAGATATCTTCATATTGGTTTTGAGACTGGTTCTACTGGGCCTTCTTCATGGCTATGATAGTTATTGGCATGTAACTGCATTTGTATTTGCCTATTCATGGCCACGAACACTTGTTTTATATATTTTCACATGGATCTGCAGTGTAATTCTATTGGCATCCATGTATGCAAAGTCAGTACAAAATGTAATGAGCAACTAGTTCTTCTAGCTGGTTCCCCATCACTCCACTTCTAGGTTGTTTACAATGTATTTTGGCCATCGCAGATACTCCTCTGACCTCACACATTAGGGGGCATCTGTTATAGTAATATTTGCCTCACCCTATGCAATATTGCACAAAGGGCCTTTTTCCATTTCCCTATGCAGACTTATCATCCCTGTTTGTAAAATCCAGAGCTAAAAATACAAGTTTTTCCACATGTACGCATCTTGCCTACTATACAGCATGCATATACACAGGCTGCTCCACTACAACCCATGTACATCAAGATTTTTGCAAGAAAATGAAAATTAATGCTAGGTTCCCATGTCACGATAAGAGATCTATGATCCTTGGCCTTCCATATACTGGAAATGTTCTGACTCGACCCTTCAGTTCCATTTTGAAGGCTATAAATGGGCCAATTCCAAGCTATAGAAAAGAGAGAAAGAATTCAACTTTGAGAGCAAAGTTACTCTGGAGAAATTATTTACTTCATATTGAGTCTGCATCCCTTTGTCCTTTAAGTATGAACATAGTGTTCAGCCCCCAAGCTCTTCCCTTATTGATTGAAAACCTCTTTGCTTCTCTTTTATGAGTTTGCCTTTGGTGGAGGATTGAAGTGGTGGAGGCCCAGCTGGAAGGAACTTAGTTTCTCGGTTCCGAACCGTGTTGACATGGAAGTCTGTAACAGTTTCACTTCTGCTGATCATATATTAATAGAAATACTCTTTTCTCATCCAATTGATATCTTGCAAATATTTGAATTATTATTCCATGGGCGTATTTTTCATGTTTATTAATGGATTATGCTATTGAATGTGCTAACCTTATGTAATATCATCATATTCTTGCTTTGCTTGGTTGTTGAAGACCAGTTGTAGGTATATTTCTTTGGGTCGTGTGCTCAACGATGGACTTCATCGAACGTCTGGACGAGGTAGGCCTTTTATCTTGTCTTGCTAGCATATTTGTTTACATAGCATACTTGAGAAGAGACTTGATTTCTGCAATCATTTCCGTCTGTTGTGATTTACCCTAGCCATAGAGCGATTTTCCTTGTAACAAGGTGTTATTCCAAAACTGACCTTCTTAGTGAAATTAATTAAAATATGACCCATAATAACTCAAAATTATGGAAATCGTCGGAATGCAACAGAACCAAAGCCAAGTTGTTCGGAATGGATCCTAATGATGAAATATGATGAACGATGAAAGTCGGGCCCAATAAAACCCCTCGATATCTCATGAACTCGATGTCACCCCCATCTAGATACTCTGGTAAGAATACCACTTTGTAACATAATAATGTGCAAAAATGGGGACATTACAATCTCCCCCATTAGCTCATGGTGGTTGTGCCTCTAAAGCCTATATATTGAAGGTATTTCCAAGGTGAAGGGGGGAATAATTCATATGTGAAACCTTTGATCCTAGGAGAAGCATAACCATTTTGATTTCAAGGTTTTCATGCAAGGGTTGGACAAGGGGAGCTTGGAGAATTTACTGCATCGTCGAACATGCTTTGTAAGTGCCTTCTTTTGGTTTTCCAATTAATATAAACTTGGCATATTCCCTTCAAGTTCATGTGTTCTACATTTTCTTTTCGATTGTCATTTCAGTCTTCATATATATATCTGCTTTATCTAATCATATAGAGTAGGAGGAATAGTTCCTTTGCTAGTCTTTGTAGGGTTTCACATGTGTTGAGGAGCTTGGAGATCAAGCTCAAGGATTGGAGCAGCGAGGACGAACACCGTAATAAGGTACACCACATTCTTCTTCTCTTTTGCTTACTTGATTGAGTTAGATATATAGGGAAAGTAGTAACCACTTGTTCACTTCTGTCTTTGGACCAAAGATAGGGTTCTTGGTCCAAAGGGGAGCTTAGCTTGTCCGTAGGGTAAGATTTCTCACAACAACATTCAACAGATCCTAAGCACTATGCAACAAGCAAGTTATATGCCAATCTGAAGAAATGTTCATTTGGCATGCAGAGAATTTAGTATCTTAGATACATTGTGGATGAACATGGGGTGCATGTGGACCCAACCAAGGTCTAATTCATTCATGATTGGCCAACCCCAATGACTTTAATAGAGCTTTGCAACTTCTTGGGCCTTTCCAACTTCTAGCTTAGATTCGTGTTGGGGTTATCTCATAACGCTTAGCCCTTAAGCCAAGTGAATAGGGGTGGAGCTAAAGCCAAGTTTTCCTAGTCTGATTCACAAAAGAAAGCATTTTAGGATCTGAAACGTTGCCTCTACTTGGCACCAATCCTCACTCTGACATACCTGCAACAACCATTTAAGATTGAGACATATGCTTCTTATTGTTCTATCAATGCAATCTTCACTCGGCATGGATATATAGTGGCATATCGCAGTGAGGCACTCTTTGATATTGTTCACGAGTATCCCACCTATGACACATAGATGTACTCCATTGTGCAAACATGCTGACAGTGGAAGCATTTTATTATATGGAAGAAAAAAATCATCCACATCGATCATAAGCCTTTGTAATCCATGCAGACATGAGGAAAGTTACAGAATGACCACCATTAGAAGTGTTCCATGTACTTGAAACAATTCCATTTGAACATTAAGTACAAGAAGAAGGGAAACACAAACCATGTTGTAGATTGCCTCAATTGGCCCTTGGTTGTGGCGCTAACCATAGTTCTTAACTCCTGTGGGCACGAGACCTCTAGATGTCCCCAATTATACAACAACGACCCTAACTTTGTTGCTACATATATGGCACTAGGTGCAGGTAAACAAGTTCCATACTTTCACCTCCAAGATGCATTTTTGTGCTATCTAGGCCATCTTTGTGTTTCTTCAAGTAAGCGTGCAAAGATAATTTGGGAGGCACATTACATTTGGGTGGAAGGGCACTCCGGTGTGGAGAAGATAGTAGCAATACTTTAGAATTATTTCTACTAGCCAAAACTCTGACAAGACGTCAAAAGGTATATCAGATCGTGCACTACATTTGTCATCACTAAACCTTCCATTAAGAAGTAGGGGTTGTACACTCCTCTACCTACCCTAGACAAGCCCTGGTAGTTAGTCTACATGGATTAGATGTTTGTTTTCCCTCCACCAAGCATGGCGACAATTGTGTCTTTGTGGTTGTTGATCGATTCTCTAATATGGCCATTTTGGCACTATGTGAGAAGAGTATCACAATCGAGGCCACTGCTAAGCTCTTCTTTGACTGATCTAGATTGTATAGAGAATGAAATGAAAGGTAGGAATTTGAATGGAAACATACACACATAAATATTACAAAGAGCACAGTAATACATTGAAACCCAAATTCCATTAATGAATGAAATAGGAAAAGACTGTAAAATGCAAATCAATACAAACTAGCTAGAATTGTGGTAGCTTATCTCTGAAGAGAGATGTGTTGGTAATTCTCATTCACAAGAAGACATTACAAGAGGTCAAAATGGCCTTTTTAACATAAATTAACAAACTCTAAGAGGCAAAAACCCTAACCCTAGTAGATGAAGGGCCAAAAAGGATGGTGGGCTCTGAGGTGGCCAGTTAATATGTCAACTTTTTGGGGGTGCAACTTTCGCATACAATCTCTGTTTGGGGCAAACAATAGCTTGTTGGAAATATCTAATTGAGAAGTACAATTGTTGGTAGGCCTAGGCATGCCATGGCAACCCCAAACCCCCGAACAACCACAAAACATCATTTAAGGCCTCAAAATGACCCAGAAATTTAGGACTTGAAAAATCGTAGATAAAAAACTACCAAGATGGAGAACCATTTTGAGTCAATGGAAGAGGTGGGTGACCACCTATGTCCACTTGGATCAAGAGGTGAGAATTTAATAATGCACAAAGTGAATATAGAACCAACACAATAGTGTATACTAGAAGAGGAAAAGTGGTTAAGGGAAAATATCTTTAGAATTAAGTGTAAATCTATAAGTAAGTGTTGCAAGGTTGTGATTGATGTGGGTAGTACAAAGAACATGGTGGCAGATGAAATGGTAGAGACAATAGTATTGGCATGACAAAGCATCCCTATCCTTGTAAGTTTTTTTTGGTTCCAAAAAAGATATGAGGTAATTGAGACTAGCCAATGTAAGGCGTCATTTCACATTGGTGACTACAAATATGGGATATTATGTGATGTGATCCCTATGGTTGCATGTCACCTGTTATTGGAGAGACCATAGAAATTTGATCATTGTGTAGTGCATGATGGGAGGAAGAACACTTACACTGTCATGAAGGGTGGGAATAAGTTATGTTGTTGCCCATGAAGGATGAATCCTTGAGAAAGTTTTTTTTCCAAGAAAAACCTCGCGAGGAAACCCCCAAACACTTCCTTGCTTTTTGTGGAGGGTACCTAGTGTAAAACTATCATTATTGATTATAGTGCCCGATATTGAGACCTTGTGCATGAATATAAAAGCACTCAACCACTTGAGCTATCTTATTGAGCTAAAATGTTGGGAACATTCTCATCCCACCTTCCACACTTAAGTAAGAGTGAGATTGTTAGTACCTTGCCAACCCTAATACATGCACCTGTGAGTAATGGCCTTTGATGTGGAAGGGAATCCCCCAATCTACCCCATAGTATCCAACCTCAATGAGAGTTGAATCTAGATGGGCATAGAGTTACTCCACCCATGTTATTGACAAACCATTAGCTTATGTGCTCCAAAGAGAGGTGTTGTGAGTGATAACAAAATAAATTATTTTTGTGTGTAGTAAAGGAGATGAAGGAATGTTATGTAGTTGTCTCTCGGAAGGAGAAAAATAATAATGTAATAGATGGAAGATATGTGCATGGGAGAAAAAAATGCTAGAGGATGTAAGAAAGTTGTTGGGTATATTCCCAAATATTGTAATGGAATTTTTTTCCAAATGAAGTTCCACTAAAGCTAAAATTTGGCCATAAAACAGACTTGGTTCTAGGAGTTACATTATCGAATAAAGTTACACATAGGATGAATCCATTGTAAAGTGCAAAGTTGAATCGACAAGGTGAGGATTTGTTTTTGAGGGGATTAATTAGAGAGAGTATGATTTTGTTTGTTGTGCCAAGGTTTTTGACACCAAATAAAGACGTTAGGTGGAGAATATGAACTAAATCAAGAGCACTAAACAAGATAACAATGAAGTATATGTTTCTATTTCCAAGGATGGATGACTTGTTGTATAGATTGAGTTCCATAGATATTTCATCAAGATTGACATGAAAAGTGGTCATCACTAGATTAAAATCAAAGAATTAGATGAATGGAAGACAACATTTTGAACCAAAAATGGGTTATATGAATTGTTGGTCATGCCTTTTTGTTTAAATAATGCACTAAGGACATTTCTAAGGTTGATGACTAAGGTAATGCATCCTTACTTAGGTAAGTGTAATGTTGTGTACTAGGAGGATATCATGATTTATAGTGGTTGCAAAGGTAACATTTCTAATATATCAAGATGGTGTTGGAAGTGTTGAATAGGGAGAAGTTGCCCATAAATTTGAAGAAATGCAAGTTCTTCAAATAGGAGTTGGTGTATTTGGGATTTATTATTTCTTGGAAAGGATTGAGTATGGACCCTAAGAAGGTGAAGGCTATACCAGATTGTCCAGTGGCATGCAATTTGCATGAGGGAATAAGTCTCCATCAAATTGATAACTTTTATAGGAAATTTAATCAAGGATTCCATGGGAGTAAGCACCTATGTTAAAGTGCATTAAGAAAAAATAATTCTAGTGTAGTGTGCAATAGCAAAGAAGATTTGATATATTGAAGGAAGTCCCAATGTTGGAATTACCTAATTTTGAGAAAGTATTTTAGGTAGAATGTGATTAAAGTCGAGTAGCTATTGGATTAGTGTTAATCTTGGAGGGCAAGTTGATAACATTTTTTAGTGAAAAGTTTGACGAGGTAAAAAATATGGTATTCCAAATATGATTTAGATTTTGAGTTGGGATATGAGGATTGGAACATTGGAGATATTACTTATTTCCAAAACAATTTGTGTTTATGCAAACCATCAAGCCTTGAAATTTATCAATAGTAAAGTGAATTTGCACGTAGAACACATGAGATGGGTAGAGTTCCTATAAATCTACACTTTTGCATTGAAACATAAGCCAGGCAAAGAAAATTAGGTGGTTGTTGCATTGAGCAAGCATCAATTAATGTTGAATACAATGAAGAATGACTTAGTTGCATTTTTCTAGATAAAGGAGATGTATGCACAGAACATGGATTTTGTGCAAATTGTGGAGTGAAGTAAGAACCTAGTTGTGCATGATAAAAGTGGATAATTTGACTTTCCCTGTGATGAGGATTAGGTAGAAGATTGTGTATTCCTAAATGTTCATTGCATGAGAGTTTGATCAAGGAATTGCATGGAGGAGGACTAAAGACAGGTGTTATGTGTTTCTATGCAAAGTTTTTTTTCAAGGAGATCACGAGAAGTTGAAAACCATTACTTCAAATAGAGATATGAGATTTCTTAGTAATTTCTAAAGAACATTATGGAAGAAATTGACATGAATTTGCCACATAGTTGAACACATGATATGTAGATAAATGGATAGATTAAGGTGGCAAATGAAGTACATGGAATGTTCTAAGATGAATGGTGGGTAACTAATTGAAGTAGTGGGACAATTCTCCGTACAAGTTGAAAGTGCTTACAATAGTACAATGATTAGGTCCACAAGGTTACTACTTTTTCAAAGTGTGTATGGAAGAAAATTGAAAAAAGTTAAAGATTTGGTTGAATTCTTATTGGAATGCGAAGAAGTGATAATGCATAAGCTTTTTCAAATAAACAAGGGAAATCCACGCACATGTTTAGTAGAATTTGAGAGAGTGACAAAAGATCACATAAGAGGTGTGTAGACATGAAAAGAAGATTCAAGAGATTTTAAGAAGGTGATTTAGTAATGAAACATTTAAGCAAGGAGAATTATCTAAAGCCACGAATGTAAGTTTTATTGGTAGATGGTCTTGTGTGATTAAATGCAATAACCCTAGGCCGAACCCCAATTCTACATATGTTGTATAGGCTAGTGAGCCAAGTTATTATAGGTTAGAATGCTTATGTGATTATAAGGTTGGAGAGCCTGGATTGGCTAAAAGGCCAGCGTGCCGATTATTATAATATGTTAACACTCATATTTTATTAAAGTACATCATTATTGTCGACCTTCCACACAAAATAGATAGGGGGCTAAACTCCACTAGGATGGGAAAGGGGGCTAAGAGTCTAAGAAGGGGCTAAGCTTGAGGGCTTAATCCCAAAGGAATATTATATTATTATTCCTAAAGTCTAAAGTATGGATATAATTTTATGTTATCCTAAGTTCCTAGGGGAAGGGAACGAATTACAAGTGGAAAAAGGGAGTCCCTTTGGTGCCATGTGGCGTAAAGGACACGTGCATATATACATGTGGGGATATAGTGTAATTCACCATCTTCTATTTATGATTCATTCATGATTCCTACCATTGTTTAATCATCCATGCTACCATATGTACCGGTACCTGATGTTGTTGCAAGTTGAAGAGTCAGGTTGTCAGGCCCGTAGGCATTTTCTCTCAAGATAAGAGATTTTTTGTGGGAAGGAAGCGGGTTTTCAGGCCCGTGACCATGCACTTGAAGTGAAGAGAATTGCTAGGAATTAACTCCCAAGATGCCAATCGATAGCTACAGGGCTCTAAGACTCCCTTTCCGGCCTGTTGCTGAAGCCTTGAAAAGAAAGTGGGGTAGTCGAGGGATTGTTGAGTAGAGAAGGGGCACACTTCCTAGTGTGGAACAAGCATGTGGGGGATGAGGGACCGTAGGTTGGTTGTTAGAGGCTGAGTTGCGGCTATGGGGCTCTGAGACTTCCTTTCTGGCTTGTTGTTGAAGCCTCGGAAGAGAAGTGGGGCAACCGAGGGACTGTTCAGCAAAGAAGGGGCACACTTCTTGGGGTGGGACAGGCTTGCGGGGAATGAGAGACAATAGTCTAGTTACTAAGGTAGGAACCTGAGTTAGAGAGTTGTTGTTTTTTTTCAAACATTAGATTGGCTTAGAACTTCCTTTGCTTGGGTAGAGTTTAGCCCCAACTCGGGGGTGACCCACTGTTGAGATTATGAGCAGTGTGGTCTATGGATGGGAGGAACATGGAAGGTCTGCACGCAATTGGTGTTTAATTCACTACAGATAAGTGTCTTTAAGTGTTTTTGCAAATGTTATGTTATGAATTATGATGTTCTGTTATGGAATTTCTATTGTCTATATGTATGAATTATTATTGTTGTATGTTGTTATTATTATTATTAACTCTTTTTATATGCAAAACATAACAATATATTTAATGGTATTGGAATGGTAAAAGAGAGAGTTTTGCATGGCGTGGCCTTGCCCGGGTGGCTGGTGTTATCAGACTAATCGGTAGGTGCGGACACTAACAGATCTCCCTAGATCCACCTAGATCTAGAACAAAATAGGACAGGACACGACTCTTTCCCTAAGTTGTAATCATTGAATCTGTTAATAGAGAGGAATAAGTGACATGGCTTTATATCGCTTCCTTAGGTCTCTGTTGCTCCCGCTTC
>JZKD02S0230260.1:10169-21554 GCA_000966675.3 Picea glauca
GAAACCTTTCAATATATAGGAGAAGGAGAGATGGTTACATGGATGAGGATGATCCCATCAAATCTGAGAAGTCAGTAAAATGAAAACCATACGAATGCCAACTCATTTTCTAAAAGATTCCCTTCTAGAACCCTCGAGACCTCTTCTCCTTCCCAAGCTTAAAAACAGGTTTGCACCCTGTGTATGGAGCAAACTGTGAGAAGTTCACACCCTAAGTGAAGGTGGCCTGTGAGAATGAGGGATTCTCGCACCTTAGCCATAGGCAGCCTACGAACTCACTTTAAAAATATGTTTTTGGAAGGAGAGAAGAGCCACTTTTCTCAGGCAAAAAGTCCTTGTTGGGAGCCTGAATACACCATTGTTAAGACATCACCAGAGTGACCAAAATCATGTGTAACAGAATGCCCCCCAAAGTATGAGGCTAGAATCTATGACAGCTGAAATACTTTGTAAACTACGTGTGTGTGTCAGAAACCAGGAGTGCACCTAATCGAAAACTTGCAAACAACCAAGCATCTACAGAAGCTAATACCAGTTCTGAGGTAGGCATTCCCATACTCAAATCACAGACGGATGACATCATGAACGTAGGTCATGGCCACAAATCATACACCGTGGATCCATGCATTAAAAAATATTGCATAGACACCAGGAATACATTGTGGATCCATGCAAGAAGACTCAAATTAAGACGACATAGCCACGTGACATACAAAGTGGATCTATGTGTCAGCAAATCATACATATTTTGTCGTAGCCTGAATAAAAAAGATGAGACCCAGGGTCTTCAATCTCGTCACCTAAAAGTACGAATCTAACCATGTGATTACATGCTCTGAAGTCGAACATGGTAGAAACCACTTGATTACCGATCATTGATGAAACCGTTAACAAGTGCGAGGGAAATCACCATTAATGTCAATGAGTCCCAAGGTACACTAGTACAATCCAATGAATGTGAATAAATGAGTTGAGGTCGAACATCCAACGGAATCTCCCGATCAGGGGTCAATGATGAAAACCCACTGTCGGAAGCAAGGAAACCTGCCATTGAGGCATGCAAGTCCCAAGGTACCAAATAATTTCTAAGTCTTGTTTCCAGATAATGAGTTAGAGTCAACGGAACAAGACTCGTCACAGGAGGGCCTTGATGTATCCCCCATCAATGACACGAAATAAGTAACATATTTTGAAGGCAAAAAAAAGTACGAATATAGGTCGGAATGGACACAGGGAAGGTCGACACGGTAAGAATTGACAACTGCAGATGGCTGACTCAATAGAGGTTTTGGATGAACTTCTCTTGAACATATGAACGACATGACCAAGGATTTGGCAGCACTGACTCAGAGACGACTCAGGATATGACCTTGTAGCAAGTCGAATGAGAGACAAATGGATTTCCCAAACCACCTTCAAGTAATTAATAGGGGGTGTCATGTTCAAGAGCAACACTTACTGCCAAAGAATATGAATACGACAACACATCCCTTTCCCAAATTTTCCCCCACCATTTCTGGCGAGTACCTGTTTATTTTTATGCAAGCTTGAGGAGGATAACATATGCTTGTTGATATAAGCTCATTCTTTGGACGAGTCCCTCGGAGTATGTTTAACGAACCCTAGGAAGGAGTGGCTTGGTCCCATTATGGGTCTTTCGATGTTTGTTTAACGAGTCCAAAGATAGAAAACTCGAGCGTTTTTCATGTTTTGAGAGTCTGAAAAACACTTAAAGAGAACTCTCTCAGTTCCTTTTTCGTAAATAAGTTCGACAGGACCGAAAAAGTGATAAAATATCGCCCATCGGACGTTTTGTTTAGATACTTTTACGAGCGTGAACAGAACAAGGTCGCTCGGCAATCTTTTCATTTTTATGGAGTGTGCAAAGAGCTTAAAGGATACTCCTTCGTGTTTTTCGTTTTCATGATACCATGACGAGTATGAAAAGATGAGAAAAGTATACTCGGTTACATTCTCATGTATTTTCGAGCACAAGAACGAATGAAGACTGAGCTCGAAGTTTTTCTAAAAACTATAAAAAACAGTCGTACATGCGACGAAAAAAGAAAAACATCCGTACTCTTTCGTGTGGACTTCAAACTCGTTATCTGCAAAAAATCACACTCATAGGGCTATTAGGCATTAGGTTTGATGAATAAAACAATATAAAAATCAACAAAAATGGTAAAAAGTAAATAAATGTGGGTAAAAGGGCTTTTATATTCATTGTGATTTTGCCAATAACTTTGCCCAAAACAACTCTTTTTACCTCAAATTTCATTGCTTGATCGTGGGAGGCACAAGTGACCATTTGGCGAACCGTCTCCGTGAACGAGGTAGGTTCTTGATCTCCTATCTTTTCCATGGTTTAGTTTGTATTTTCATTGGCAATTTTCAAGGTTTTGGATTTGTTTTAGGGCCAAAACTTGCGCTCGGGCGTTCTCGCAGGCTAGCCACACGGGACCTGCGAGAATCCATGATTCTCGCAGGCGACCTCAAAGGCACCTGCGAGAATCTTGCACTGTGCTAAAGGGGTACCTGTGAGGGCCAAAAAATGAAATTTCACTTTGATTTTTGCTCAATAAAAAATATGCCAAGGTTTGAAATGAGTTGCTAACTCTCTTCTTATGGCTCTTGTGCAGACATTTGATCGTCACAATGTTGGAGTGGCGAGAAAGAGAACATGAGGAGGAGGATGTTATTGTCAGGAATGACCCGGGCACCGTTGCCACCCTCCGTGACTATGGGCTCTTGAAATTCTTCTGGATTCCGGGCATGAGGGCCCAAATCAGGTTGTTGGAGTACTTGGTTCATATGTGGGACGTGGACCAGTAGTTGTTTCACGTGGGAGTCCACACCTTGACCCTAGATATCGAGGATATCTATTTTCTGATAGGGTTATCACGGCATGGGTACCACACTAACTTGACCGGTAGCCGAGGTGGCGGACTCCCTATGAGTGAGTATTGTCACCAATACTGTGCCCCAGAGGAAGAAAGAAGCAAAGGCAAGGTGGTTATTTGGGGGGTCCAAGATTTGACCCTACGAACCATCTTGTTCACTATAGCACGCATGGTTGGGAGCGCATCTCCACACATGGCTCTTCAGAGCTACTTCCAATATGCCATAGAGTGCACAGAGCCACAAGTCTTCAACTGGTCAGATGCAGTTCTCGACAGTATGAAGAGGCAGTTGACAAAATGCAGGAAGGGTGACCTGAAGCAATTCGGGTATGGATCACTTTTGGTGTCCTTCTTTCTTGAGAGGGTTCCATTACTGAGATTACAGATTGAGTGGGGTTTACCGGCCCCACATGATCCGAGGATGTTGTGGTGGTGCAACCTCATGGCCCGACACGTAGCTGGACCTATCATCAAATACAATGATTCATTCTTTGACTGGTTGCAGCCACAGATGCTGATGGTTGATGACTATGCCTATGCCAGATTGGAATTCCAAGGGGATCCGGATTTAGCCCTACCTGAGGATGCTCAGTGGGGTGACCTAGGTAAGAAGTACACATTTTGTTCTTTTAAATGTTTTTGTGATTTTTATCATATAAAATGTTTTTATGTTTGTCCAAGAACTGATCAAAAATCTATTTTTGATGACACAGATGTGGGGCCATATCGACCTCCAGGCACGTCTCCTATTCAGCGACGAGGAGAGGTGACTCCAATGGTGCGATGGGATGATGAAGACTATGAGGCAGTGGAGCAAAACTTGGAGGGGTCGACTGCTGACATTCCAAACATGACTATCGGAGAGATCCCTCGGTGTTATCAGCGCCATACTGTGGGCATGTTAGAGTCTATTGGCCGACTGCTTCATAGGGTTGCCCGGACAGTCATGTGTTATCGCGAGCATCACCCATGACGCTACTTTGTAGAAGCTATGAGCTTCAGATTTTCAAATTTTGGTCCTTGGACATAAACTTTTTGTAAAAACTTTTGATCGTTATATACATATATACGGCTTCTACCGGCTTATCTTATGTTGTGTCATACATGTGATGTGATTGGTTTATAAATGGCCCAAATGTTTGTCTAATACATAGTTATCCAATACATCAGTTAATGTATTTAGACATCTAGGAATGTGTTGATACTCAATATAATCAAAATAACATTCCAAGAGGCGTATTCGTAAATATACCCATAATAAAGTAGGACTTTAAATAGCATAGACATTACTTAACTGTAGTACTACTAGCTGTGAATCGAGTCGTACAACCAAGTGATGGATACCGAGCGAAATAGCATCAATCAACAATTCGATAATGTCGCTATACTTTGCAATATTGTTGGTCGCGCGGCCGAGACACACACCTCGTAGAGTGATAAGTTCGTTTGTAGGGGCGTAAATTGCCCAAGCAACAGAAGCAAGGTTCTGAGTACTACGGCTAGCTCCATCAGCGAAGCCAATGTGGGGTAGCGAAGACTCCGACATCTGGAAACCAAACACAACACAACATAAGGGCAGAGACCAGATAACGAAAATCATACTACAGTAACACATGAGAAGTACGATACAATAAAATACAAGTACTCGTGCACAGGTGATCTTAGGCATAGTACTTCTTTAAGTACAACCCATTTATGGGTTCACTCAAAGGGATATCGTCGTAATCTACTAACTCATAAGATCCTTTCTCCAAAACTCATCTAACGATGTAAGGACCTCGCCACATAGCTTTAAATTTTTCAGCTCCTAGCATGTCTCGATCTTGTTCGTAAACGAGAACCAGATCACCTTCAGATAAAATGCGAGGCTTCACATGTTTGTCGTATTGGGCTTTGACGCGTTTCTTCTGGGCTTCTATGACTAGGGTGGCATCGGGCCAAGTTTCGTCTAATCGCATGAGACACAACAGACGTTCTTCTTCGACAGAAGTGTTTGGTAGGAGTTCGACGGCTAGTTTTAGGGAGGGTATCTCACATTCAATCTGTAGGATGGCTTCTACACCATAGACTAACTGGAATGGTGTAAACCCGGTAGCAGACTTAACAGATGTCCGGTAAGTCCACAATGTTGAAAACAACATCGCGTGCCAACTCATTTTGTGAATCCCTATCATTCATCCAAGCATGGTTATGAGGACTTTGTTAATTGCTTCGACTTGGTCGTTGGCTTGTGGGTAATAGGGTGTTGAGTTTTCACGGCGAAGACCCAACTTTTCAGTGAGTTCGGACATCATGAAGTTTCTAAAGTGGCTACTGTGATCGGTGATGATAGCCTGAGGAACACCAAAATGAGCTATGATGTGATTGAATATGAATAATGTTGCGGTCTTTCCGGTGTTGTCAAATGTAGGCATCGCCTCGGCCCATTTCGTAAAATAGTCTATGGCTACAATAATGTATCCATGCCCCCCGGTCGAGTGAGGGTGACATGTCATGAAATCGATACCCCATTTCACAAAAGGACTGACGAAGACCACAGGGTGAAAAGGAGCGGGATGTGATCGTATTTTATGGTTGTAGGTCTGGCAAGCATGGCATTTTTGGACGGTAATTATACAATCGTTAAATAAAGAGGGCCAAAAATACCCATCTTGCAAGATCTTTTGGGCAGTGGCATACCCAAACATGTGACCACCACAGGCTCTAGAATGACAGTCATTTAGGGCTTTCTCGGCTTCATCAAACGTCAGGTAGCGTTGAAAAAATGAGTCAATCCCACGATGATAAAGAGTATCACCGAGGATAATATATTGACGGGCTTGGTAGCGTATTCGACGGCGGTCGGTACTAGACAAATTGGGTCGGAAAGTCTGGGTTTGGAGA
Source organism: Picea glauca (assembly GCA_000966675.3). NCBI lineage: Eukaryota > Viridiplantae > Streptophyta > Pinopsida > Pinales > Pinaceae > Picea > Picea glauca. The sequence continues at coordinate 15,956 of JZKD02S0230260.1, forward strand.
TATATGATGATATCTCCGTACCAAAGATCATCGAAACTAATCAGGAAAAGGGATTCATCAAGTAATGAATAGGCTGCTACATTTTTCGTCTCAGAGTAGGGAAAGTCGCATATCAACTCGGCAAACACTAAGGATTTCTTGGACTTAGCGTGTTCAAATTCTAGGTCAAACTCCTGGAGTATCACGATCCATTTGGAGTATTTTCCCCCTAGCAGTTGACGTGTGAGAATGTGTTGCATAGGGTTGCAGTTAGAAATTACCATAGTCTTGCGAGAGAGGATATAGTGTCGGAAACGTTGAACTGCTTAGACGGCTGCCAAGGCCAGTTTTTCAACATGTAAATACTTGGTTTCGGTAGGCGTTAGACTTCGACTCAAGTAATAGATGACATGTTCGTCATGAGAATCATCCTCCTGGACGAGAACCATTGCGACGGTGTAATCCGAGGCTGGGAGGTAGAGGAAAGAATCACGGTTGTAATCCAGTGGGAAGAGGAGCGGAGTATGTGTCAGGGACAGTTTCAAAGCTTCAAAGGCTTTGTTGGTGATGGTATCCCATATGAACTCAGACCCCTTTTTGAGTAGTCGTGTAAATCCAAGAGTTAGCTCGGCATAGTTTGGGATGAAACAATGAAGAAAGTTTGCTTTCCCTTGGAAAATTTGTAACTGGCGAAGCGAAGAAGGAGGAGGGAGATTGAGAATCACCTCTACCTTCAAAGGATCTACCTTGATCCCTTGACCTTAAACAATAAAGCCTAGAAGTCGGTCGAATTCTACGCAGAAAACGCATTTGTGAGGATTCAAGCGTATATGGTAAAACCAACATCGGGGGAAAATGGCTTGGAGGTGTATTAGATAATCAACACAGCGCATGGAATGAGCGGGTAAGTCATCGAGATAGGGTTGCACGATGTGCTTGATATCATGGAAGGCATAAGACATAGCGCGGTGGAAAGATGTGCCAGCATTTTTTAGACCGAAAGGAAGTTTCCGATAGGCAAAAGTGCCCCAAGGACAAATAAAAGCGGTTTTGTGTTGGTCCTCGGGAACAATATTGATTTGATTATATCCGGAGAAACCATCCATCAGAGAGAATATTTCACTTACGGCACAATCGTCGACAATCCGGTCGACAAAGGGGGTAGGAAAGTTGTCTTTAGGACATGCTTTGTTAATATCCCTATAATCAACGCACATGCGGATTGTGCCTTGTTTCTTGTTGATTGGGACAAGATTGGAAACCCAGTCAGTGAGAGCCACCGGGTAAATAAAGCCAGCTTTGAGAAGTTTCTCGACTTCAATCTTGATAGCGGTCGCTTTACGTCGATGGACTGGACGAAGGCGTTGTCGGATGGGTTTAGCATTTGGGTATGTCTTGATCTCATGTATCACAATGTCGGGGTCAATACCCGACATTTCTTCATAGCTCCAGGCGAAGACGTCATGAAATTCTTTGAAAAGCGACTTGTAGGTGACGATTTCGTTAGGGGAACACGAAGCTCCAATATGCACATTTTCGACAATTCCAGGTTTTATGGATATGTCAAGGGGAATGGTGGGTGAGACATTGCTTAAGTTCCCTTTGAAAAACACATCGTGTGTAGACTCGAGAATGGTGGAAATGACAACAACGGTCGACGAGGTCAAGATCCATTGGTAGCTCTTGATGGTGTGTTCTTCCAGGAAGAGGATGGAACGATGATGTCCATCGTCCCAGGGGGTGTCTTCCATAACAGACATAATCATTTTGTCCGTGGGAAAAATGACGTGGAACGGATCTGGAGATAAATCACCAAGAGAGGGGGTAGAAGGAGTTGTTGATTGAATGGCCTGATAGGCGGACTCGACCGGGCTCAACGACATTTCGTCACCGTAACGAAGATGATCATTGGGGTTGGGTACCATCCATGGGTCATGAGATGCAGGGGTTCCATGAATAGAGGTGGAGATCATGTTGATTGAAGCGATAGACGGATGTGGAACATCAGGTGGTGGGATGGGGAAGGTACCCATTAACGAGGAGTCTTTAAGAAGACCCACACCGACGTTCTCGTATCCGGGGGGGGTTTGGTGATGAACGGTATGTTGCCAGTATGCACCTCTGAGTTAAAGAAGGCTAATTGGTCGACGATAATTACCTTTCCTTGATGTGGGAAATGTACAACACGAAAAAGAGTCAACACAACTGCACGCATGGAATCAATCCAGCTATGGCCAAGTAGAAGGTTGTAATCAAGAGGAGCGTCAAAGACTTCCACTTCAACTTGGACCATTTTGCCTTCTAACGTAATTGGCAACGAAGGGAGGACACCGTAAGGCTTAAAACCAGAGCCATTAAAGGCTTTGATTGTGTTGTGGGATTCAGTCAAAGGAGGAGAGTCGATGGCTTTCCAGCAGATAATAGACATGACACACGTCGAGGCACCCTCGTCGATAACAGTTCTACAAATGTTTTTATCGGAGACAATGACTTGTATTTGGAATGTGAGTTGAGGGGGTAACCTTGGAATGTGATCTTCCAAGTCAAAAATTATTAAATTCGTATCCGTAGGGTCGATTCCATTGATAGCTTTCAACAGTGCCTTCCGTTGTATAGGACAACTTTGAAGGACTTCGAGGGCTGACATCGTGGATGGTGCTTGGGCCAGATCTTCAACAATATTGTAGTTCTGGGCAGCACGGGCATGAGGATTGAAAGCCGATTTCTGAATGACGCCCTTTGGAGGAGGGCGAAGGACTGTGTCGAGGCTCGGTCGTTCGAGATGAAGAGGATCGTTGGTAGGTAGAGTCGTGGGAGATGGTTGGACCAATGAAGGAGGTATAGCATCAACCTTCTCTTTAGAGGAGGAATAATCTTTGGCTCGAGTGGTAAGTGTGATGTCGTTTTGCTTTGAATCTCCTATACACATTAAGACATAGGATGTATTGGAGGGGGAGGGTTGGTCGTGAATGACCAATTAGGCATGTTGTTGAGAAGGGAAGGGTTGTGACAATACGGTTGGAGTGGGTGGTTTTGTGGTCCCTTGAAGGAACTTAGTAACCTCGGCTCGTCATGGACAATCCTTAGTGTAATTATCATCACCACAGATAAGACAAGGGTATCGGGGTTTGCGCTTATCCCTATCATCAACAGGTGGTGTTTTGGTTCTCTCTGCTTGCGAATTATTTTTGTCCTCCTTATTCTTACCCTTTCCTTTTATGGATTTGTTTTTACCAGCAAGGGTAGATTTAACAACATTTACCTGAGAAGTCTTGCTGGTGGGAGGGGTAGGAGATGAAGCATTTTGAACATTAGAAGAAATGGGTTTGGGGTTGTTGTTGGAGGTTTGGACGGAATGTGGTTGGGCATGGAAAGTGCCCATCACACCGTCGGCCGCATGAGAAGCAGCGGGAGTAGTTGAAGTGGCGGAAGTAGAAGGACGAGGCACATCAGGGAGTAAGTCATAAAGAGTACCCGTTTGTGAGTAAACGAGGTCAAGGTATTGAGCATGACTAATGGCATGTTCTTCTGTGACAACTCCACCCATGGCGATGTCAAGACCGATGTCATTCACAAATGATTTCATGAACCATTCTTCCAGCAACTAATCGGGAAGTTTGAGTTTGATGAGACGTCGTCTCCGTCGCCATTCGTGAATGTGATCGGAGATATGAGTGGCTTTGGTTTGTTTGAAAGAACTCAAAATCTCGGTCCCTGTTTCATAGCGGATCGGTAACTGGTATTGGGTGAGGAAAGCCATAGCGAGGGTGTTGAAGTCGACGAAGAAACCTTGTGGTAATTCTATATACCACTTTGCGGTAGAACCCATGAGAGTTCTTTGAAAAAGGCGTAAACGAATAGAGTCATCCATCAAGAAGTTGGATGAGCACCAAAGGTGAAAAGTCATTACGTGATTGTTCGGGTCCTCTCCCACTTTGCCATCGAATTTAGGGATGTCAGATGGTAGTTTGGCCGGTATGTGGGGCCATTGGGGAGAGTGACGGATCGGATCATTTAAAATCCTCGACAGATCTAGGAGGTCCAGGGTGGTTAAGAAAGGTAACTGTCTATTCACATGCGAGTATCGATGACTTTGGGGAGGGAGTCTCGTCGACAAACTAGTGGGACCATAAGCATTCTGCATATAATGCGAGGATCCGAGCAGATTCAATGGTTGTTGTGGAGGCAAGTAACTCATAGGGTTGTACCCTTGAATTGGGGCGTGGGGTTGACCAGTCAAGCCCCAAATAGGATTAGACATACCTGGATAGGGTTGGCCTGTACCAGGGGGTATGACAGAGCTAGCCAGAAGTTGTTGCCCCCCAGTCGATTGAGGATTATGTTGGATAAGATGGTTCCAATACTGGGCCAAGGATGGAGGTATGTTTTGTACATAGGGTGGGGTCGGTGGGGGTTGTCCTCCAATCGGGGTTTGTGTTCCAATCGGGGGTTGTGTTCCAATTGGGATTTGCCCTGCAAGGGGGGGTTGAGTTGGGCCTCCTTGGTGAAATTGTCCACCAACAGGAATCTGGTAATTTGGTGTGAATGACAGAATGGTGCCACTAGGATCGATGCCTCTAATAGGGGATGAAAAAGGTCCTCTGAAAGGGGGCAGAGGAAGTTTCAGAATGAAACCGGGAGGAGAGTGTCCAGAAGGAGTGGGACCACCAGGAGTTCTGGATGTGATTTGTGTAGGAACGAGAATAGAGGCATTCAACGCACGGTATCTGGGTGGAAGTGTCGGGGTGACTTTGGGCGAAAGCAGTGTGCCAATAGGGTCTTGGCTAGCCGCGGTAATCCCGGTGTGAAGAATCGTAGTGTTTGTGTAATGGACCATTTGTAAAGGGAGAGTCAAGATGTGGTCAACTCGCGAAGCTTCTGTACCAGGAAAATAATAAGCAGTAGTAAAAGGTATTGTGTCTGGATCAGATGTTTCGGGTAACGCAGGTGAGATGGTGATATCAATGCTTGCTCCTGAGCCAAAGAGATCCCGTCTAAAAACACCAATAGTTTAAAAAGGATATTGACCCTCAGGTCCTGGAAAAGGTCCAGTCGGTGATCCAGAAGACAAAACAACCAAGTCTCTGGAAGAATTCACTCGCATTATGCATCTCTCGGAGTCGGGATGAAGTCGAAAGTCCTCTCGATAATTGGTGATTCAGAACCATTCTAGAGAGTCAGTTCTTTCCACTTGTGGAGTGGTGACATCTTGGACTTCACTCTGTTGAGGAGAGCCCTCCGGTGAGTTGGTAGGCAAGGGTTGAGAACCTTCCAGATTTTTTGGGGGTAAGCCTTGCATTCTACGTCAATGATGTGGAGGTTCAATTGTGATCGAGTTGAAAACTTATGAAGAAAAATCTATGGTCAACTTGGATAAACAAACAACATGCGCTAGTAAAAATCTAGGAAGCAAAACCAAGCAAACAATACCTTCTAATTCCAAAGTCACTAGTTGGTGATGAAATCCAACATCGCAACGACGAGACAAGAAGGGGCTGGGCTAGGGTGGAAAAGTTACGTTGACAACCTACTTAACGGACTTACACCCTGGTGCAAGCTCCCACACATAATCGTGGGTATACCCTCCAAGGAGCCCGAGTGAGTTTGGTCAACGTCGATT
>JZKD02S0230271.1:0-15401 GCA_000966675.3 Picea glauca
AAGTGGATATGTTGGCCCGTTGTGATAAGGCTAGAAGGGTAGACACCCCCTAGGATAGAGATCCACCCAGGTGGGCTTCGAGATGTCTCGGCCCTTGCTAAGTCATAAGTTTCCTATTAGACGTTGGGTTGCGGACTGTTGACACTAATCTAAGGGTTATAGTAGCAATCAATCGGATTTGAACGTAGACCTTACCTAGTTAATCTTGATCAAATACCTCACCCAGGTAATCTCGGTCAATTACCATTCCCTCTCAATCTTAAAAAAAACATTTTATAAGATGCCCTACTCCCCAATGTTCCTATGGTGTATCCCTCCTTTGGGAAGTGTATTAAATTGTATTTTGTATACTATTCTATTCAACCATCAAAACACACAAATCAACCCTTGTTTTGCAATAGGATAAAGTGATTTTTAAATTATAAGGTTTAAAGTGTATTTTATATAAAAAGCCACTTTACATTATAAAAGGTCATTGGAGACGTTGGGTTCTATTTCTATTCACTACAAGAGATTTTACAACCATATAGTGAAAGTTAAAGAAGACCAAATGAGTACCAATTCAGTGCATTCTTTCGCTAAAATGTGTACAACTATATAGTGAAAGTTAAAGAAGACCAAATGAGTACCAATTTAGCGCATTCTTTCGTTGAAATGATTCTTTCTCACTTGAGGAGATTGTGTTTGGCAAAGATTGTATTTGGCATAAACGGTGCCAATTTGGAGTTATAGTTAGTTTGGATAGTAAATGGATTAAAGCTTTCAATGGATAGTAAAGAATGTTGATGTTGTCAAAAAGAGATAAAAACATAATAGCTCTCAATCAATTTCAAATTTGGCCACAAATTTGGGAGAGGGTCAAAAAGATTTTACTCTAACTAAATTTGACAGAACCAAAAGATGAACACTTTCATTGGTGGAAAAATAAAAGATTCTAATCTAATTTTTGGGGCTCATGTTTCCCTTGTAGTAGTGTATAATATAGATATTTTTCTTATTTGTAAGGATTGAAGGTTCAAATCAACATTAGAGGAGGGGCGGGGGGGGGAATAAAACAAAGAGGCCATAAGAAATTGAAGACATGCCTGGATCATCACTATTTTTCAGAGGTAAGTGATTCTTCTTCTCCTCCTATTCTTTCATTCTCTTTCTCTTTGTAAACATTATCTAAGTAATAGACCATGAATGGGAGGTAATCAAGCCCAATGCTAATATTTTATAGTTCCTTTTGGTTCCATGGTTGTCTTAAATAAATCTTTGTTTCAAAACAAAGACTTTATAGTACCCATCCTGGGAGTTGTTATTTTATAAATGAACTGTTGGGTTTATTATGAAATCTTAACTAAGGGTGTTGCCACTAGTGAAATAATAGATTCAAGCAAGTTATTATTGTTTCCCTCTTTATTTTCTATCTCACGTGGTGTTAAAAAAACCAATGGATCTATGTTTTCCTTGCCCATTTAGTTTTTTGTCTAATGAATATATGTTAGGAAATTAATTCATCTTCCTTCGAATCTCACATTTGTTTATTTCTCTAATTTATTTGTCAAGTAGAACTAGGCCCATGGTTCAAAAGATCATTATTATGGTTGAAACCTATAATCCCCTTTTTGTTTGGCTTCTTGGTCACCTCCAAACCATAACTCAAAACCTTTTTATTTTGTTTTAAATAAATTATAGAAGCAACACCATGCACCATCTCGCCCTACAATAAAACCGGTTTGAGCTTCATAGATAAAAGTTGTTTTCATGTGACACGAGAGAATAATAACTTTAGGACAATCAAAGGCCTAGAGTGGTGTAGGAAGGTGATCTTGCACATTAGGCCCCTAGCATTTGGTCCCTCTGTGAGGGGGAATAACGTGAGAGACAACAATGCCCATATTTTCTTTAACCATAAATTAGCCAAACTTATCAATTGCTTTATATATCTAGCACTAGAATTTTAGGTAATCATTGCAGATGGAAGTACCATAAATTTTTCAGGAAAGAGCTATAGTATTAAGCTTACTATGGTGAATTATTTCTTATATAGCCCAATGATTGCAATTTAAATGGGTGGTACGAATGTAGTCTTAGGGGTCCAATGGTTATAATAGTTGGGAACAACGAGTTTCATTTTTTAGGTACTTTTAAGAAGATTTTTCTTAGAAAGCAAGGAAATTGAACTCAAAGGTATGCAAGGGAAACCATATAAAGTGATAAGCTCTAAGAACATGGTAAAAATGTTAAAAAAGGGGCACTTAGGAGTAGGTGCACAATTGTGCTCACTATATGTTCAAACTTCTAGATCTTCATGCTCTTGGATCTCCAAAGAGTTATCAATAATCATTCCAAGGTATTTTTTGAGATGTCCAAATGTCCTACTTGAGGGGATGATTGTGCTATTCAACTCATTCTAGGTATCCCTCCTCCTAACATCCAACCTTACAGATACCCCTTTTCTTAAAAGAGTTAGATTGAGCGTATGGTTCAAAAAATGCTAGAGGTTGGCATCATTTGACCTAGCGAAAGTGCTTTCTCTTCACTAGTGGTGATGGAATACAAAACGGATTCTTTATGGCATATCTGTCCATATTATAGAGATCTCAAAAGGATCACCATTAAAGATAAATTTTCTATTCCTATCATTGATGAATGGTTGGGTGAATTGTAGGGAGCAATTTTCTTTACTGCATTGGATCATATTTTATGATATCATATTAGAATAAGGGAGAAAGACATCCCCAAAACATCATTTAGAACACATGAAAGTCATTATGAGTTTCTAGTGATGCCTTTTAGGCTTACAAATGCACCTTTCACATTTCAAAGCTTGATGAATTCTATTTTCAGGCCCTTAGAAAATTTGTGTTCTTTTCTTATGATATACTAATTTACAACAAATCTTGGGAAGATAATGTACAACATGTTGACATGGCCTTCAAAGTATTGGAGGAAAAACAACTATATGAAACCTTTCCCCGTGTGCCTTTGGGGTTTAGGAAGTGGAATCTTTGGGTCGTATTCTATCTCATGAGGCATCAAGGTAGGCCCTAACAAAATTAAAGCTATGATGGAATGGTCAATTCCCAAAACATTGAAGAATCTTAGGTGATTCTAAGGATTGATGAGCTATTATGGCAAGTTTGTCAAGTATTATGGTCAAATGGTATTTTAAGAAGAAAAACAAGCTTTTGAGAAACTTAAGGAGGACATGTTTAGAATTCTTGTCTTGGTCGTGCCTGAGTTCACAAAAGCCTTTATTATGGAGTGTAATGCCTCGGGGCATGGCATTGGTGCAATTTTAATGCAAAGACAAAGGCCCTTACCTTTGATAGCCACCAACTTAAAGGAATGAACTTACTCAAACCCATCTATGAGAAGGAAATGTTAGGCATACTACACAAAGTTAAGTAATGACACCTTTACCTAATAGGAAGACACTTCAAGGTAAAAGTATGTCGTGGTGGTATAACATACTTCTTGGAACAATGATTATCTTTAAAAGAGAAACACAAATGGGTCACATAGATGTTAGGCTATGAATTTAATATTATCTACAAAAAAAGTGAAAGGGAACTCTAGTGGTGGATGCACTTTCAAGGAAAGAAGAGAATATCAAGGCCTTACTTTGCATTGTTTCCATCCTATAAGTTGATTGAATGAAAGAAGCAAGGATAGAATGGTAGCGAGATCAGAGTACATGGTAGCTCATTCAACAACTACAATATGACCCTAGTGCATTAGATAAATTTGCATGGAAGAATGATCGACTTTGGTATAAGGATCACCTATATTTATGTTATAATTCCCAAGTCAAACAAAAGGTCATTTTAGAATTGCACACTTCTCCTATAGGGGGATGCTCAGTGTTTCTGAAAAATTATCATAGGATCAAGATGGATTTCTGGGAAGGTATTAAAAAATATGTATAAAATTTTGTGGTTAAGTGTTTGGTTTTCCAATACAACAAAGGAGAGATGATAAAGATCTCGGGTCTCCTAGGACTATTTGCCATACCAAGTCAATGTTGGGAAAAGGTCTCAATAGATTTTATCATAGGTCTTATACCAAAGTTTGAAGGGAAGAATGCTATCATGGTGGCAGTGGATAGACTCACAAAGTATGCACATTTTTGCTCACTTTTTCATCCTTTTAAATAAAGTACAATAGTTGCAATGTTCATGGAAACCCAAATATTATTTCAAGTGATAGAGATCCAATTTTCACTAGTAATTTTTGGACTGGCTTGTTTTCTTGTTTTTCTACTCAATTGGTTCATAGTTCCTCTTACCATCCTCAATCTAATGGGCACATTGTTATTGTGAATAAAGGTTTGGAAGGTTATATTCATTGCTTTGCATTTGATAAACAAACATAAATGGCCAAATGGTTACCTTTCACAAAATGGGGATACAACAATCCCTTCCATATTTCATCCAAAATGTCCCCGTTTATGGAACTTTATGGTATCATCTTCTACCTGTTACATCACCCTTGAGAGGGAAACTTAGGGTTCAAGAAGTGGAGGATCATATTGAGCACCAATAAGAGGCTCTCCAACTATTTAAGGACAACTTGGCTAAAGCAAGAAACAAGATGAATCAACAAGTAGATCAAAAAATTATAGTGAAAGGCACTTTGAAGTGGGGGATTTTGTATTTTTTTATGCTGCAACTAGACAAACATATGTCCCTCAAGAAACAAAAGAATGATAATCAATTACCACCCAAGTACTATTGTCCCTATAAGGTGCGGTAGAAGATTGGTAGTATGGCTTATATATTAGAGTTGCATTTGTCTTCATTTGTACATTTGGTCTTCCATGTTTCTTGTTTAAAGAAGGTAACCGATGAAAAGATCCTAGTTCATACTATTTTTCCAAAGCTAGATGAAGAGGGAAAAATCATACTAGAACTTGAAACAATCATTGAAATGCAAATCAAACAACTAAGGAATTAAGTAAATATTGAGTACTTCATTAAGTGGAAGAACTTGCCAAAGGAAGACATGATTTGGGAAGATGTGTTATTCATACAAAATCATCCATAGCTAATCAACATTGGGATAATGTTGGTTTGAAGGGGAGGGGAATGTTAAGCTCCTAACTATAACACTCATTCATTATTTACATTAATTATAATTTTGTCAGCTTATTAGTATTGCATTATAATCCTCTTTGTCCCTTATTTTTTTTCCAAGGAAAACCTCACAAAAAAACCATAAGTCACTTCCTCGAATTTTATGGATGATACCCAATGTAAACTCATAACTACTAATTACGATGCTTTACCTAGTAGGACATCAAGTAAGGCACACAACATAAGCAACTGACATGGGGGGTCAACCTCTAGACTAGATGCATGAAGCTCAAAGCACTCAACCACTTGATCTAGACCATCGAGCTACTTTGTCTCCTATATAAAGATCAAGGAGACTCATTTGAATAATATCTTATCTTGTGCATTTGATATATTGTAATTTTTCCCCTTGAAGATGCTTCTTATTCATTCATTCTTTCACTTGATTTATGCATAGCATTATTGGATTAGGTCTTTTTTAAGCTTATTTGGTTGTTTGGTCCATAACATACAATGTCAACCACTCCCATATACATCCCATAAACACTAATGTAGGTGAGCATCATAATTCTTATATGATCCATCACATCAGTTGGACACCTTGTAGGCACTATGATCAACAATGAAGTGTAGGAATTATGAAAGTCATTTAAAAGGGAAAGAAATGAATTGGATTTATGTAATAAATATCGTTGCTTTGCCTCATATATCTATCGTCGATGCATAATTGAATTCAAGGCTCATGCACAACCATGAAATCATTTCACCACTCAACAAAAACACAATTATATGAGTATATCAAAGAACTACAACATGTGGATACTCTACAACTCATAAGAAAAAACCACAAACCAATGTACTTATAAGGAATCTCTAACAACCAAGAGCACAAATATGGCCAAATTTGGGGAAGGTAAATATTAATCTTAATAAAAGGTCATTAGAAGGGTTCAAATTTGTTTATTTGAAGATTTAAAAAAGGATAATTAGGTAATGCTTTTCTAATAAAAAAATTCCTTTAACTATTAAATTTATCAAAGTATGTACATGGTATTTATACCAAGAAAAGCAAGTGACAACATGCAACCATTATGGGATAATAAACTATGAAGCCTAGATAAGTACTAGGCCTTAGAAGCATAATAAAAATTGCCATATAGACTAGAAATTTAGCACATAAAAAAAAAAGCCTGAGTTCACCAAAATGAAGGCAAGGACTATCTTCCTAGCACAAACTACCATGTCACGCATAACATGGATCATGCTTGTATTGGGAGGAGGGTCATAGTTGTCTTTGGGAGGTGGCTCCCATCCATAAACATCTGACTTAGAATTAGTGATGATGGCTTCCTACCCATCATTTCCCTTCTTAGCTTAGGATGCTTCTCAGACTCAAAAATAGCCTATGTCAGCTGCGAAAACTTATCATTCTAGTAGGGACGTGGGGACACCAACAATGACATGTTTATGTTTTCTTGCAAACAACACAACCAACAAAATTTTGGGGTCATCCATCAAAATGATGAGAGTGAGGTAAATGGGTGGGGGAGTTATTAGGGGTTTGTTTTCTCATGGAGCAAGGTGAACCTCTCCAAAAATACAACTACTAGTTCATTGGTACCATATTCATCTCCACCTTACGAACCTATATTGTTTTCTACTGATCCAGATTATATGAACGACATGAAGGAAGAGATATAATAAATATATAACAAGGAAATACACAGAAATATTGCAAGGAACACAATAATACAGTAAAACTTAGATTCTATTAATGATTGTCTGGAATACAAAAGATTGTAAAATGCAAGGGAATCAAGCTAGCTACAATGGTGGTAGCTTATCTCTGAAGAGAGAGATGTGTTGGTTACGCTCATTCGCAAGAAGTTGATTACAAAGAGGCCAAAAAGGCCTTTAAACATAAAAAATCAATGATAAAACCCTAAACATCCTAAACCCTAACCCCAAAAATTGAAACGCCAAAAGGTTTGTGGGCCCCGATGTGGTTAGTTGATACCTCAACTTCCCAAGGGAACAAATTTTGCATATGATCTCCATTTGGGGCACTCAATACCTCGTTGGAAAGGTCTATCTGAGGAGTACACATTTCAAATGGCCCGATACATGCCTTTGGCGATTTACTGGGCACTGCCACATCAAAAAAACATCGTTTAGGGCCTAAAAAGACCCCGAAAGTTTGGGACCCAAAACATCGTAGAAAAAATGCCAAGATGTGGAGCCTTTTTTAATTAGTGGAACAAGTTGGTGGCCACCAATATCCACCTGGATCATTTACAGATAGACATTTTCATATATTAGGGAGCAATCATACCAATGAAATTATGTTGGATTTGTTTAAGCAATTATTTATTCATTCTTTTTCCAAAAGAAGTAGATAACTTTTTATATGATAATCTACCATGCTAAATTGAACTCAACAACCCAAGGAATTTTATCTCCTAGTAGGATGACTTTCTNACCATTCCCTCTCAATCTTAAAAAAAACATTTTATAAGATGCCCTACTCCCCAATGTTCCTATGGTGTATCCCTCCTTTGGGAAGTGTATTAAATTGTATTTTGTATACTATTCTATTCAACCATCAAAACACACAAATCAACCCTTGTTTTGCAATAGGATAAAGTGATTTTTAAATTATAAGGTTTAAAGTGTATTTTATATAAAAAGCCACTTTACATTATAAAAGGTCATTGGAGACGTTGGGTTCTATTTCTATTCACTACAAGAGATTTTACAACCATATAGTGAAAGTTAAAGAAGACCAAATGAGTACCAATTCAGTGCATTCTTTCGCTAAAATGTGTACAACTATATAGTGAAAGTTAAAGAAGACCAAATGAGTACCAATTTAGCGCATTCTTTCGTTGAAATGATTCTTTCTCACTTGAGGAGATTGTGTTTGGCAAAGATTGTATTTGGCATAAACGGTGCCAATTTGGAGTTATAGTTAGTTTGGATAGTAAATGGATTAAAGCTTTCAATGGATAGTAAAGAATGTTGATGTTGTCAAAAAGAGATAAAAACATAATAGCTCTCAATCAATTTCAAATTTGGCCACAAATTTGGGAGAGGGTCAAAAAGATTTTACTCTAACTAAATTTGACAGAACCAAAAGATGAACACTTTCATTGGTGGAAAAATAAAAGATTCTAATCTAATTTTTGGGGCTCATGTTTCCCTTGTAGTAGTGTATAATATAGATATTTTTCTTATTTGTAAGGATTGAAGGTTCAAATCAACATTAGAGGAGGGGCGGGGGGGGGAATAAAACAAAGAGGCCATAAGAAATTGAAGACATGCCTGGATCATCACTATTTTTCAGAGGTAAGTGATTCTTCTTCTCCTCCTATTCTTTCATTCTCTTTCTCTTTGTAAACATTATCTAAGTAATAGACCATGAATGGGAGGTAATCAAGCCCAATGCTAATATTTTATAGTTCCTTTTGGTTCCATGGTTGTCTTAAATAAATCTTTGTTTCAAAACAAAGACTTTATAGTACCCATCCTGGGAGTTGTTATTTTATAAATGAACTGTTGGGTTTATTATGAAATCTTAACTAAGGGTGTTGCCACTAGTGAAATAATAGATTCAAGCAAGTTATTATTGTTTCCCTCTTTATTTTCTATCTCACGTGGTGTTAAAAAAACCAATGGATCTATGTTTTCCTTGCCCATTTAGTTTTTTGTCTAATGAATATATGTTAGGAAATTAATTCATCTTCCTTCGAATCTCACATTTGTTTATTTCTCTAATTTATTTGTCAAGTAGAACTAGGCCCATGGTTCAAAAGATCATTATTATGGTTGAAACCTATAATCCCCTTTTTGTTTGGCTTCTTGGTCACCTCCAAACCATAACTCAAAACCTTTTTATTTTGTTTTAAATAAATTATAGAAGCAACACCATGCACCATCTCGCCCTACAATAAAACCGGTTTGAGCTTCATAGATAAAAGTTGTTTTCATGTGACACGAGAGAATAATAACTTTAGGACAATCAAAGGCCTAGAGTGGTGTAGGAAGGTGATCTTGCACATTAGGCCCCTAGCATTTGGTCCCTCTGTGAGGGGGAATAACGTGAGAGACAACAATGCCCATATTTTCTTTAACCATAAATTAGCCAAACTTATCAATTGCTTTATATATCTAGCACTAGAATTTTAGGTAATCATTGCAGATGGAAGTACCATAAATTTTTCAGGAAAGAGCTATAGTATTAAGCTTACTATGGTGAATTATTTCTTATATAGCCCAATGATTGCAATTTAAATGGGTGGTACGAATGTAGTCTTAGGGGTCCAATGGTTATAATAGTTGGGAACAACGAGTTTCATTTTTTAGGTACTTTTAAGAAGATTTTTCTTAGAAAGCAAGGAAATTGAACTCAAAGGTATGCAAGGGAAACCATATAAAGTGATAAGCTCTAAGAACATGGTAAAAATGTTAAAAAAGGGGCACTTAGGAGTAGGTGCACAATTGTGCTCACTATATGTTCAAACTTCTAGATCTTCATGCTCTTGGATCTCCAAAGAGTTATCAATAATCATTCCAAGGTATTTTTTGAGATGTCCAAATGTCCTACTTGAGGGGATGATTGTGCTATTCAACTCATTCTAGGTATCCCTCCTCCTAACATCCAACCTTACAGATACCCCTTTTCTTAAAAGAGTTAGATTGAGCGTATGGTTCAAAAAATGCTAGAGGTTGGCATCATTTGACCTAGCGAAAGTGCTTTCTCTTCACTAGTGGTGATGGAATACAAAACGGATTCTTTATGGCATATCTGTCCATATTATAGAGATCTCAAAAGGATCACCATTAAAGATAAATTTTCTATTCCTATCATTGATGAATGGTTGGGTGAATTGTAGGGAGCAATTTTCTTTACTGCATTGGATCATATTTTATGATATCATATTAGAATAAGGGAGAAAGACATCCCCAAAACATCATTTAGAACACATGAAAGTCATTATGAGTTTCTAGTGATGCCTTTTAGGCTTACAAATGCACCTTTCACATTTCAAAGCTTGATGAATTCTATTTTCAGGCCCTTAGAAAATTTGTGTTCTTTTCTTATGATATACTAATTTACAACAAATCTTGGGAAGATAATGTACAACATGTTGACATGGCCTTCAAAGTATTGGAGGAAAAACAACTATATGAAACCTTTCCCCGTGTGCCTTTGGGGTTTAGGAAGTGGAATCTTTGGGTCGTATTCTATCTCATGAGGCATCAAGGTAGGCCCTAACAAAATTAAAGCTATGATGGAATGGTCAATTCCCAAAACATTGAAGAATCTTAGGTGATTCTAAGGATTGATGAGCTATTATGGCAAGTTTGTCAAGTATTATGGTCAAATGGTATTTTAAGAAGAAAAACAAGCTTTTGAGAAACTTAAGGAGGACATGTTTAGAATTCTTGTCTTGGTCGTGCCTGAGTTCACAAAAGCCTTTATTATGGAGTGTAATGCCTCGGGGCATGGCATTGGTGCAATTTTAATGCAAAGACAAAGGCCCTTACCTTTGATAGCCACCAACTTAAAGGAATGAACTTACTCAAACCCATCTATGAGAAGGAAATGTTAGGCATACTACACAAAGTTAAGTAATGACACCTTTACCTAATAGGAAGACACTTCAAGGTAAAAGTATGTCGTGGTGGTATAACATACTTCTTGGAACAATGATTATCTTTAAAAGAGAAACACAAATGGGTCACATAGATGTTAGGCTATGAATTTAATATTATCTACAAAAAAAGTGAAAGGGAACTCTAGTGGTGGATGCACTTTCAAGGAAAGAAGAGAATATCAAGGCCTTACTTTGCATTGTTTCCATCCTATAAGTTGATTGAATGAAAGAAGCAAGGATAGAATGGTAGCGAGATCAGAGTACATGGTAGCTCATTCAACAACTACAATATGACCCTAGTGCATTAGATAAATTTGCATGGAAGAATGATCGACTTTGGTATAAGGATCACCTATATTTATGTTATAATTCCCAAGTCAAACAAAAGGTCATTTTAGAATTGCACACTTCTCCTATAGGGGGATGCTCAGTGTTTCTGAAAAATTATCATAGGATCAAGATGGATTTCTGGGAAGGTATTAAAAAATATGTATAAAATTTTGTGGTTAAGTGTTTGGTTTTCCAATACAACAAAGGAGAGATGATAAAGATCTCGGGTCTCCTAGGACTATTTGCCATACCAAGTCAATGTTGGGAAAAGGTCTCAATAGATTTTATCATAGGTCTTATACCAAAGTTTGAAGGGAAGAATGCTATCATGGTGGCAGTGGATAGACTCACAAAGTATGCACATTTTTGCTCACTTTTTCATCCTTTTAAATAAAGTACAATAGTTGCAATGTTCATGGAAACCCAAATATTATTTCAAGTGATAGAGATCCAATTTTCACTAGTAATTTTTGGACTGGCTTGTTTTCTTGTTTTTCTACTCAATTGGTTCATAGTTCCTCTTACCATCCTCAATCTAATGGGCACATTGTTATTGTGAATAAAGGTTTGGAAGGTTATATTCATTGCTTTGCATTTGATAAACAAACATAAATGGCCAAATGGTTACCTTTCACAAAATGGGGATACAACAATCCCTTCCATATTTCATCCAAAATGTCCCCGTTTATGGAACTTTATGGTATCATCTTCTACCTGTTACATCACCCTTGAGAGGGAAACTTAGGGTTCAAGAAGTGGAGGATCATATTGAGCACCAATAAGAGGCTCTCCAACTATTTAAGGACAACTTGGCTAAAGCAAGAAACAAGATGAATCAACAAGTAGATCAAAAAATTATAGTGAAAGGCACTTTGAAGTGGGGGATTTTGTATTTTTTTATGCTGCAACTAGACAAACATATGTCCCTCAAGAAACAAAAGAATGATAATCAATTACCACCCAAGTACTATTGTCCCTATAAGGTGCGGTAGAAGATTGGTAGTATGGCTTATATATTAGAGTTGCATTTGTCTTCATTTGTACATTTGGTCTTCCATGTTTCTTGTTTAAAGAAGGTAACCGATGAAAAGATCCTAGTTCATACTATTTTTCCAAAGCTAGATGAAGAGGGAAAAATCATACTAGAACTTGAAACAATCATTGAAATGCAAATCAAACAACTAAGGAATTAAGTAAATATTGAGTACTTCATTAAGTGGAAGAACTTGCCAAAGGAAGACATGATTTGGGAAGATGTGTTATTCATACAAAATCATCCATAGCTAATCAACATTGGGATAATGTTGGTTTGAAGGGGAGGGGAATGTTAAGCTCCTAACTATAACACTCATTCATTATTTACATTAATTATAATTTTGTCAGCTTATTAGTATTGCATTATAATCCTCTTTGTCCCTTATTTTTTTTCCAAGGAAAACCTCACAAAAAAACCATAAGTCACTTCCTCGAATTTTATGGATGATACCCAATGTAAACTCATAACTACTAATTACGATGCTTTACCTAGTAGGACATCAAGTAAGGCACACAACATAAGCAACTGACATGGGGGGTCAACCTCTAGACTAGATGCATGAAGCTCAAAGCACTCAACCACTTGATCTAGACCATCGAGCTACTTTGTCTCCTATATAAAGATCAAGGAGACTCATTTGAATAATATCTTATCTTGTGCATTTGATATATTGTAATTTTTCCCCTTGAAGATGCTTCTTATTCATTCATTCTTTCACTTGATTTATGCATAGCATTATTGTATTAGGTCTTTTTTAATCTTATTTGGTTGTTTGGTCCATAACATACAATGTCAACCACTCCCATATACATCCCATAAACACTAATGTACGTGAGCATCATAATTCTTATATGATCCATCACATCAGTTGGACACCTTGTAGGCACTATGATCAACAAGGAAGTGTAGGAATTATGAAAGTCATTTAAAAGGGAAAGAAATGAATTGGATGTATGTAATAAATATCGTTGCTTTGCCTCATATATCTATCGTCGATGCATAATTGAATTCAAGTCTCATGCACAACTATGAAATCATTTCACCACTCAACAAAAACACAATTATATGAGTATATCAAAGAACTACAACATGTGGATACTCTACAACTCATAAGAAAAAACCACAAGCCAATGTACTTATAAGGAATTTCTAACAACCAAGAGCACAAATATGGCCAAATTTGGGGAAAGTAAATATTAATCTTAATAAAAGGTCATTAGAAGGGTTCAAATTTGCTTATTTGAAGATTTAAAAAAGGATAATTAGGTAATGCTTTTCTAATAAAAAAATTCCTTTAACTATTAAATTTATCAAAGTATGTACATGGTATTTATACCAAGAAAAGCAAGTGACAACATGCAACCATTATGGGATAATAAACTATGAAGCCTAGATAAGTACTAGGCCTTAGAAGCATAATAAAAATTGCCATATAGACTAGAAATTTAGCACATAAAAAAAAAAGCCTGAGTTCACCAAAATGAAGGCAAGGACTATCTTCCTAGCACAAACTACCATGTCACGCATAACATGGATCATGCTTGTATTGGGAGGAGGGTCATAGTTGTCTTTGGGAGGTGGCTCCCATCCATAAACATCTGACTTAGAATTAGTGATGATGGCTTCCTACCCATCATTTCCCTTCTTAGCTTAGGATGCTTCTCAGACTCAAAAATAGCCTATGTCAGCTGCGAAAACTTATCATTCTAGTAGGGACGTGGGGACACCAACAATGACATGTTTATGTTTTCTTGCAAACAACACAACCAACAAAATTTTGGGGTCATCCATCAAAATGATGAGAGTGAGGTAAATGGGTGGGGGAGTTATTAGGGGTTTGTTTTCTCATGGAGCAAGGTGAACCTCTCCAAAAATACAACTACTAGTTCATTGGTACCATATTCATCTCCACCTTACGAACCTATATTGTTTTCTACTGATCCAGATTATATGAACGACATGAAGGAAGAGATATAATAAATATATAACAAGGAAATACACAGAAATATTGCAAGGAACACAATAATACAGTAAAACTTAGATTCTATTAATGATTGTCTGGAATACAAAAGATTGTAAAATGCAAGGGAATCAAGCTAGCTACAATGGTGGTAGCTTATCTCTGAAGAGAGAGATGTGTTGGTTACGCTCATTCGCAAGAAGTTGATTACAAAGAGGCCAAAAAGGCCTTTAAACATAAAAAATCAATGATAAAACCCTAAACATCCTAAACCCTAACCCCAAAAATTGAAACGCCAAAAGGTTTGTGGGCCCCGATGTGGTTAGTTGATACCTCAACTTCCCAAGGGAACAAATTTTGCATATGATCTCCATTTGGGGCACTCAATACCTCGTTGGAAAGGTCTATCTGAGGAGTACACATTTCAAATGGCCCGATACATGCCTTTGGCGATTTACTGGGCACTGCCACATCAAAAAAACATCGTTTAGGGCCTAAAAAGACCCCGAAAGTTTGGGACCCAAAACATCGTAGAAAAAATGCCAAGATGTGGAGCCTTTTTTAATTAGTGGAACAAGTTGGTGGCCACCAATATCCACCTGGATCATTTACAGATAGACATTTTCATATATTAGGGAGCAATCATACCAATGAAATTATGTTGGATTTGTTTAAGCAATTATTTATTCATTCTTTTTCCAAAAGAAGTAGATAACTTTTTATATGATAATCTACCATGCTAAATTGAACTCAACAACCCAAGGAATTTTATCTCCTAGTAGGATGACTTTCTAGGTTATTAGGGAAGGGAGAAGTTCACTGCAAAAATAAGAAGTCCATTCTGAAGCTAATTTGGAAAAAATATAATCTCCTTTTTTCCACACAACTAACACTTTGGATGAATCACTCCCAAGTATTCAAGGCATTTTCCTAAAGCTAGGCCACCAAGATCAATGGACAAATGAAGAAAATATTTTTCAATGCCATAGAGTGCCTATGAACGGATTTAAGCTTGTAGAGCCAAATTTTCTTGTTTATACATAAGTATCCATAACTTATTTAGTGTGGCATCCAAGATAGGCTTTACATGCAACCATAGATCACCATCTTGAGGCCTTGGTACAATAGTTCCATCTCCAATCTCTCCACCTAGCTATTGGACCTTGCAACCCGAGCTTGATGAATAGATGATTTGGGATAAGTATTTAGACCCACTCGAAAATATTGGATAGTAATGATTCACCACTTGTAATATTGTCATTTTTGTACATTAGTTGTACCTTCCATTAATTAGTATTGTTTGGCCAACTTTGATTGGTGACTAAGTCCACCTTAATTAGTGGCATAATATCTCT
>JZKD02S0230293.1:0-10840 GCA_000966675.3 Picea glauca
GTAGCCTCTTCTAGATCAACTCTATAGTGTCTTCCTCTAAAATTTTATTAGGTTGTTGGATTGGGAGATAATTCATGTTCCTTACATTTGTGCACTTCAAAGAAAATTATTATCATAATGATTATAAAGTTCAAGAAATTGACATTGAATTTCTTATGTGAGGGTCAAGTTATAGAATCTCAAGGGTTGGGAAGTTAGTGTAGTGGTCATGAAAACCAAAGGGGGACATGATCAAGGAACACAAATTGGTGATTTATTATATTTGGTTACCAACACCTATGCTTATATAGTTCATACTATGCTTATATAGCTCATAGAGTGGCCTTGAAAAAAGTAATTGGTTGAGTGTAAAGAACCAACCCCTCTTCCATCACATATCGAACTTGTATTACAAATAATTTTCCAATTTTGGGCTAAATGGAGGGAAAAACAATACCTAGTTGATCATGTTAGGAAAGATACTCTAAGGCCAAAACATATGTCATCAACCTATGAAATATTAATTGTTATGGGTGAGCATATTTAATATTACAATATTTTCATCTATTATGGATGGGAAACACATTTAGTGAATATTTTACAAAACCACACAGGTTATGGTACGTTAGAGTCCCAATATTCTCCTAAAGACTAGCTTAAATATCCTATTTATTTTTTTATGTTTAGGTGCATATAGAAATAAGACGCAAGAATAAATAGCATGATCTATCCATAAAATTTATTGCAAACATATAGTAGAAGGAAAACAAAAGAAAAAAAATAAAAGTCGATAGTTTAGAGGAGGTTCTACATTTCAAACTCAGTATGTGCCATAGAAAAATACAAATAGTATGGATTAGTGTTAGGAATAACCATATATATGGATAGTAGTGTATTAGTTATTAATTAATATTTATATCGACCAATCAAAATTTTCTCAATCCAATTGGATTGGTAATTAAATGAGCCTACCCTAAGAGAATCTTTGTAAAGTACCATTGCATAAAAGAGTGTATATAAATAGGCATAGAAATTTAACAAGCATACATTTTTCATCAAATAAAATATCTCAAAATATATTGTGTATATGACTCTATGGCACCCACTATTTAAGTATTATTTTAAGTAGGTGAAAGGATGTGGAGAATGTCAAAAACGTTTTAGTAAACCATAGAATCAAGATTATCATGAACTCATCTCCTTACTACCAATATAATTTTATCATTGATGTTATTGATCGGTTAAAAAAATGGGTAGAAGAAAAAACCATAAGAACAACCAAAATAGAGGTAGCATATAAGTTTTTATTCAAAGAGAGAGTTTTTGTATTTGGATGTCTAATTCAAATTACATTAGATCGAGAAAAAACTTTTTCTACTAATTATATAAACAATTTGATGAATACTCTATACACAATAATAACATCCATTATTAACCTAGAGAAGATAAAAAAAAACTAGAAAGCATCAAAAGACAATAGTATGAATTAAAATAGAAATCCTAAAATGGATTAACTTACCTGAAATAGGTGCATGTGTAGTGTTGTTGGTCAAGTGCTCCTAGTGTCACTCGAGTGTTGTATGGTATCTAGCAGTGTCACTCCAAAATAAAATTCGTTAACATAATGTATGGAAGGAAGGTATGGTGGGAGCTATATGGAAGGGGAAAGAAAATGACAATGGAATGTATGGTAGATGATCTATAGAAAGGGAAAGAAAATGAAAATGGATTGTATGGTAGGAAGGTATGTCAAGTGCTCTATGGTAGGGGAAAAAAATTGCAGGACAAAAACCATTGAATGACAAATGTGGGATATATATATATAAACACCTTTCGACCCAACTATATTTTCATCTGAAAAGATATTGTGGACAAAAATTATATTTTGGCAGAAAACATGGTTGCTAGACAAAAAGGTTGACACATGTATCTGATGACACAAATTTCGAGGTTGACGTTAGATTTAACATTTGGCCAAAAAAATCATTTGATCGAAAGATTTTTTGGCCGAAAAGTTAACGAGTTCGGCCTAAAAATTTACATAGTTCGGCCAAAAACTTACCAATATAAATTTTTGCGACCTGGTTCTCACAAAAGTGTTAGCCACATTCATGATTTTACCCACTTCCAATCATTTTTAAAAAATTATAGCGGAAATAATATATCTATGCTAATTTATTGTGTTTCTTTTTTTACTTGAGGGACATGTGTTTATATGGTTGAAGCCTCAGAAATACCCAATTCCCCACTTCAAATTCCCTTTCACTGCGATGTTGATCTACTTGTTGTTTCATCCTATTTTGTGCCATAACCAATTTATCCTTCAATAGTTTGAGAACCTTTTTTTGGTTCTCTGTGTGGTCTTGAGTCCATTTCTTGAACCTTTGTATTCCCTTTCAAGGGTGATGTAATGGATGGAGAATGATATCCATAAAGTGCCATAAATGGGGACATTTTTTATGAAGTATGGAAGGATGTGTTGTACAACGATTCTACCAATGTAAACCACTTGATCCATTTTGTTTGTTTATCATATGAAAAACAATGAAGATATCATTCTAGACATTTATTCACAATATCATTTTTCCCATCATATTGAGGATGGTAAGAAAATCTATGATCGAATTTAGTAACCAAACAAGAAAATAAGTTTTTCCAAAATTTTCTACTGAAAATTGAATCTCTATCACTTACAATAATCTTGGGTACTCCATGTATATTTTGAATTGTTTCCATTAATGTTGTGGATACTATACTTGATTTAAAAGGGTGAGAATGAGAGAAAACATTGGCATAATTTGTCAATCGATCCACTACTACCATGATGATAGTATTTCCTTTGGATTTGAGAGAACCTTTAATAAAATCCATTGAAACTTCTTTCCAAATTTTAATTGGTATAGCTAATCGTTGTAGGATACCTAACATCTTGATTATGTCTCCCTTATTTTGTTGGCAGACCAAACATTCAAAGAAAAAACTTTTGAACATCAGTTTTAAGAGCTTCCTAGAAAAAATCCTTCCTGATCATGTGGTATGTTCTCAAGAATTCTTAATATCCTCCTACAAGAGAAGTGTGAAATTCTAAAAGAAACTAATGTTTGAGTTGGGAATTCTTACATAAATATAGGCAATCATGATACCATAGAAAATTGTTCTTCCATACAAAATTATCTAATGAACTGGGGCATTTTATAGTTGTTGAATTATCTTACATACTTCTTGATATTTCTTCCATTATATCCTTGTTTCTTCCACCCAATTAGATTGCGGAATAGAAATAGAACATAGTGAACCTTCTCTTTCTTCTTCTTTCCTTGAAAGGACATATTCCAAAACATTATGTTTTCATTTTTTGTATATAATTTCAAATTCATAACCTAGAATATTTGTAACCCATTTATGTTCCTCTTATGAAGATAATCATTGCTCAAAGAAGTACTTTAAGCTATCATGATCTATTTTTATTTTGAAGTGACTTCCTATTAGGTAAGGGTGTCATTTGTGAACTACGTGTACTATGGACAACATTTCCTTTTCATAAATGGGTTTAATTTTTTTTCTTTAAGTCAGATACTTTCAAAGGAAAGGGGAATTCCTTCTTCCATTAAAATTCCATTAGTTCCATGACCTAAGGTAACACACTCTATGATAAATTCTTTTGTAAAGTTAGGAGTGATCAGGAAGAGAGTTGTACACATAACCTCCTTAAGGTTTCCAAAATATTTGGTTGTTGCTTTAGTCCAATAAAATACGCCCTTCTTTAATAATTTTGTTATAGGTGCTTCTATTTGATCATATTTATTGAAAAATGTCGAGTAATAGCATGTCAATCCTAAGAATCCTCTAATTCTCTTCAACGCTTTGGGAAATGTTGATTCCCTCATAGATTTAATTTTGTTAGGGCCCACTTTTACACCTTTATGAGATATAATATGACCCAAATATTCCACTTTATGAAACAAAAAATCACACTTGGAAGGTTATGCATAAAGGTATTGCTTTTCCAATAGTTGTAATACTCTGTCAACATGTTCTACATTCTCTTCCCGATATTTGTTGTAGATTAGTATGTCATAAAAAAATAGTAAATTGTTTTTTATAAGGGATGGATTGAAGATAAAATTCATCAAGATTTGAAATGTTGAAGGTACATTAGTAAGTCCAAATGGCTAGCCAAAAATCATAATCACCTTCATGTGTTCTAAAAGTTGTTTTGGGAATGTGTTCCTTCCTCATTCTGATATGATGATATCTTGAATGAAGATCCATCTTAGTAGAGAATTGTATCCATGCAATTCATATAATAACTCATTAGTGACAGGAATAGGAAACCTATCTTTGATATTGAATTTGTTTAGTTGTATACAATCTGGACACAATCACCATGAACCATCATTTTTTTGTAACCATCACCACTATTGAAGCGAAAGAACTTTGGGTAGGTTGAATAATGCAGACCTATAACATTTTATGAATCATACACTCAATCTCACTCTTATATTCATATAGATACCTATAATTCCTAACGTTAGGTGGTACACTTCCTGGTTGCAAATGAATATCATTGTTATAATCTTGAGGAGGTTGAAGACCCTTAGAAATTTCACCAAATACCTTTGAATGATTGTTGATAACTCTTTGGATATGTAGTGGAGAAGAGTATATAGATGTTTGAACATCAAGTGAGCACAATTTAGAAATTACACCTGGTGTCCCTTTTTGAGTAATTTTGTCATGATATTAGAGAATACCATTTTAGAGGGTTTCCCTTGGACACCTCTAAGCTCAATTTCCTTTCCATCTGAGGAAAATCTCATGAAAGGATCTTGAAAATTTAGGGCCATTGTTCCCAATGATTGTAACCAATATTGGACCCCTTATATGACATTAGCACTACCCATTTGGATGGAATTCATGGGGATATCCAAAAAATACTCCCCCATGTTGAGCTTAATATTATGACATTTCCTTGAAAAAATTATGGTACCTCCATTTTCAATCATTACTTGAAACTATGGTGCGAGATATACCAAGAAATAGAGATATTTTCCTATTTTGTAATTGATGAAATTATAGGTACTACCAGAATCAATCAATATCGACACCTTTTTATTTTTGATGTATCCTTGTATCTTGAGGGTTTGTGGAGTATTGATTCCATCCAATACATGAAAAAATATTGTTGGAGTAGTCTCTTCTAGATATGGATCTTGTGGTGGTTCGAATTCCTGATATTCTTCCTCTTCACATTCTATGCAAAATAATTTCTTCTCATTGCACTCATGCCCCTTACTATACCTTTTGTCACAATTGAAAATAGTCCCTTTGAACGTATTTCATCATTTGTTGAGGTGTCAACCTTTTTGGTTGAGGTACGGTTGTCTTATGAAGCCCAAAATGATATTTGCCTCCTATGTGCGCTCCAACATTAGACTTGTGTGTAGCCTTATTCTTGGCTTCAATACGATGAGAAAATTGCATAGCTTCCATAACATGTGTAGGATGTATTAATAAAATCTCATGTTTAATGTCTTCTTTTGCTCCACCCATGTAATATTCCAACAAATGTTCATCACTTATGTCATCCACCCTTGTGGCAAATACCTAAAATTCTTAATTATAATCTTCAATATCACCTAAGTGCTTTATTCATTTTAGTTGACTGAAGTAGTCACATTCCCAAACCTTCCCATATTATTCTTCTAAGTCTCTTGTAAATAAAAACCAAGTACAATTATAAAATGGGGGCTTCCCTTTAACTACTGTTGCACATCAAAATCACTCATTGCAATGATGGCTACTGTCGTCGTTACAAATGTCGCAAATGTCTCATATTGGTCAAAACTGTTGAAAGTGTCACAAACATCATACTGTGATATTTCATATGTCGTCTCTCTAATGACATAATAAGGACACTTAAGACACCTCAAAGACTAGTTTTGAAGAGGAGAAATCAGTGGACAAGGAGTACAAGTCTTTTTCCATGGAGAAAGCCATTTAAAATTCATTTTTGGAAGGCAACTCTCCCCTATACACTGTCAAGGAGTGCCAACGCTCTCTGTCCTAGACTTAGGAACCAGTTAGTACCTTAGGACCTGCATGCCTCAATGGCAGGCCTCCTCGCTTCCGATAGTGGTTTTACATCAATGACCCTTGATCGGGTGATTCCACGGATGTTCGACTTCAACTCATCCATTCAAATTTGTTGGGTTGTACTAGAGTACCTTGGGAATCATTGACATCAATGGTGATTTCCCTTGCACTTGATAATGATTTACCTCATTGACCGGTAATCAAGTGCTTTATGCCATGTTCAACATCAGGACATCTATTCACATGGTTAGATTCGTACTACATCGGGATTGGTGATAAGACCCTGGGTTGAGTCATCAATCTTATATGAACTTTTCCCAGTTTGCGATGGAGTTTCTTTGAACATTGACACATATATTGTAACATCGATCCAATTTGTATTGGTCATGGCTATGTCTTGTCGTCTCGTAGATCCACCGTGTATTCTTCATGGATATGATCAGTTCAGGTCATAGAAGTATAGATTCACATTGTCTCTTTAGTGGTTGTGCCTTTTTATTAATATAATTATGGATTCGCAGTGTATTCTATGGCAGCCATACCTTAAAAAGTCATTATCACTCAAGCATAGGTATGCATGCCTTGGGTTTGAAACATGTGATAATATTTGTTTGATGGTTGTGTGCAGATTTTTCCAGCCTCTCTAAGTCCATACCCTTGCTCGAAAAAGTCTACAAAGTACTTCAGTCATCATTGTCTTCTGACTTCACACTTTGGGGGGCAATCTGTTACACATCAAAATCACTCATTGCAATGATGGCTAGTGTCATCGTTACAAATGTCGCAAGTGTCGCATATTTGTCACAAGTGTCGCAAACATCATACAGTTATATTTCCTATGTCATCTCTATAACGACATCATAAGCACACTTAAGACACCTCAAAGACTAGTTTTGAAGAGGAGAAATCAGTTGACAAGGAGTACAAGTCTTTTTCCATGGAGCAATCCACTTAAAAGTAATTTTTGGAAGGCATCGATCCCCTATACACTGTCAAGGAGAACCAATGCTCCCTGACCTCCTTGGGGGGAGAGTTGCAATGCTTTGTGCCCCATTTTGGGGAGGCGCTACCCTTCCTGAGAAAATTTTGGTTTGTTGGGATAAATTAGGGAAGAATCCCCTCAATCTCTGAAGGTGGTTGGATTTGAATCAGAGGTCAAGGCATGATATTAGGGAAGATCCAAAACTGAAGGAGAAGAATCCTCAACTTATCCCAAGGATCTCTCAAGTGGTTAGGTCTCTCCAAGCTTATATAAGGAGGCCTTTTCATGGTGAAAAGGACATGATAGATTGGAGATACCAAACTTATGATCTCATGAGTGGTATTGACGGAGATTGGAGAAGATAGAAAGCATCAAACTTATGATCTCATAAGTGAGATACCATTGAAGCATAGTCAGTGTGGATTACTTGAGCAAATGTTGGACAAAGAGAGATGGAAGAAGTTGTTGCACTTTCATCAAAGGTATGTAAGTACTCTTCATTTGTTTTCATTAATATACATAGATGCTTGGCCTGTTTATTTCAATTTTTTGTTTGTTCCACATGAACTTTTCTCTAGTAGAATAGGAAGTTTGTTGTATCTTTGTTTGTTCTACAAGACTTATCGAGGAGCTTAGGATCAAAGCTCAACTTGGACTGTGCAAGGACAAACTCCATTAAAAAGGTAAAATTTTCTTCTTCCTCTTCATACATTAGCTTAATTAGATCTAAATGGATGTCAGTGACCAATGATAGCACCCTTTCTGTCTTTGTTTCAAGAGTCTAGAGACCAAGAGGGAATTCAGTTGTCTGTAGGGGGATTCACTTGTGTGTATCCTTATTTTTGGCTTCAGTATGATGAGAAAATTGAATAGCTTCCATAACATGTGTAGGATGTCTTAATAAAATCTCTTGTTTAATGTCTTCTTTTCTTCCACCCATGTAAGATTCCAACAAATGTTCAACACTTATGTCATCGACCCTTGTGGCCAATACCTAAAATTCTTAATTATAATCTTCAATATCACCTAAGTTCTTTATTCATTTTAGTTGACTGAAGTAGTCACATTCCCAAACCTTCCCATATTATTCTTCTAAGTCTCTTGTAAATAAACCCCAAGTACAATTATAAAATGGGGGCTTCCCTTTAACTACCCATTGATACCATTGGTATGGTTTTATCTAAAATTTCAAAGTTGTTATGTGAATCATTGTCTTATCACCCATAATATTATGCAGTTTAAAATATTGCTCTATTTGGTTCACCTATGTAAAAATATGTATTCCATCAAACTTCTTTAATTCAATCTTAGAAAATTTGAATATAGGACCCCACCATAATTAACTCCATTATTAGAGTTAAATCCACTTGAAAATTGCTTATTATCACTAGGTTTTTCAACATGAATAATACCTTTATTTTCATGAGTTCCTTGGATTTTGATATATTGTTTAGAGAGTCTCTCATTTAGAGCATGAAAGATCATGGAAGACATGGAATTTTGCAATTCCTTCATGAATTTTTGTATTTCTTCTTTATTTTCATCTATATTGTTTTTCATGTCATTCTTGTTTTCTTCCATATTCTTATCCATCTTATTTACCATTTCATCCATGTTATTTTCCATTTAATCCATCTTCTTTTCCATTTCTTGAATTTTTCTTTATGATTTTACCATCTCATCACTTGTTATTGACCTAACACTTAAATCATGAAGTTGTTCCTCCAATTTGGATAGCTTGTTATGTATCCCCTCATTTTATTCATGAGTTATAGATGAGATTTATGGAGTTTTAACTGGTGTTAACATATTTTTGGATCCATGTGGAACGATAAAAATGCTCCTCTATTTTGTCTTTATCAAAAAAATTGAATCACCAAAATACATCTTTCATTAAAAAGTTACGCCAATTGTAATTTACATACCTTTCAAACCCTTGATTTGGATTACATGTGGATTGTTTACCTTTTCCTTGGTGTATTTTGAACCTGTAAACTGATCAAAATCTGGACCAGGGGATCAAATTTTGCTCAATTTTCAAAGTGCTCAAAATGCGACGAAAATGGTGCCATTGCGTCCGTCTTGTCTTCCTGATTTCGGTGGTATATTTAATTTCTCAAACGGAGTCCGTATGGAGAAGATATCACGATCTGTTTGCCAAGCCAAACAGGCAAAAAATTTAGATGTTGATTGTACCTGTTCGTACAGTCCGTATAGGACACGTGGCAGGTCCGTACAGGACATGTGGCGGCTCTAAGGAGTGACATGTGGCATGTAGTTTTGGACTTTTTGGCACACAGTTGGGCCAATCCGAAGGTGACACATGTCACCATTGGAAGGGTGACACGTGGCACAAGATGACATCAGCATTTGATGTGGCGACCGTACGATGATGTGGCAGTGACAGAGACATACGACGGTTGACAAGTGGCAAGTTGACGTGGGCTAATCAGCAGTTGACACGTGGCAAGCATTTGTTGGTTGATGTTGACAAATCAAGTGTTGACACGTGTCTTGTTGACGACGAATGGTATGAGGGCACGTGGCCCAATGCATGGGCGCCACGTGTCCCTCGTCGGTTGGTTTATATTTTTTTTGTAAAACTGTATGTGGGAGTCCACAGGGTTCAACCCTCGGACCTCCCCCTCTATATAAGCTTTAACAAACATCCGTCGACCATTGTACCGCCTTGTGTTCCTTCTTATGTATACCAAAAAGAATGTATTTATGTTTGATATATGTAACCTTTGGCGGGGGGTCGGGCTGGGGCTAAGCCCTGACCCGTGGTTTTTATTAACACACATAACCGTGCCATATATATCTATTTCCCTACTGGTTGTGCGCGGGTCAAAACACATGGCCGTGGTTTTTAAAAAGTTAATATAACCACATTTTATATAGTGTGCGGGGTTTGTATTATGTGGAGCCCCAGTTGTGGAGTTATGTGCCATGGGCCCACATTTTGGAGCGCGTGGGTTGGTTCCACGGTTTTTCAAACGGCATTAACCACCTTTTCGCCCAACCCGAGGTCTTATGCCACCATGTGCCCAGGTGCCGAGGCGGTTAGGGGCTAGAGGCACCCTAACCGTTCTACGGTTTGCACCGTTGGCGTGGTTGAGCCCGGTGCTAGGTTATAACTCATTTTGGGAGCATGTTCTTGGTTCATGCACATAGAGGTGCGTTTTGTAGAGCCAGTTCCAACAAAGCTTGAAGGAGGAAAATGGAGGAGGCCTAACTTCTTCATCTTTTGGCCGATTGAGGTGTCGTAAAAGCCCAGCTAGGGGTTTTGGGACGTGCTGGATCCATTGGTGCTGTTTTCAAGGCCATTTGAAGACTTCTTCTACAAGTTTTTCACCATTGAAGTTTCAGCAAGCTCTAGGGAGATTGAAGCCCTCTTTGATCGAGGACATGGTTTGGTGAGCCTATGTTTGTTTTATGTGATTGAATAATCATTTTTGGATAATTGATATGCTCTGAACACATTGGGACAGGTTTTAGAGGCTTTTGAGGACTTTTATAGGTTTTTTTTCCAAAGAGAATCTTAGGGAATCTTATGGCCACATGTAGAAGAGGTCATGCCCGAATGAGCCATGATCTGTTTTCAGAGTTTTATTAGTCATTTTTGGGGTTTTTATGTGTTCTGATATCAATGGTATAGTCTATTTTTCCATTGGAGTTGAGAAACAACTTGTAAAATAACTTTTGACTAATTAATCCCAGAGAGCCAAGTCCATTATGGAGGCTCAAGGAGATGTAGCCCGGAGGGGGGTGAACTCCTTTATC
>JZKD02S0230304.1:11175-21553 GCA_000966675.3 Picea glauca
CGGAGCTCATTCTTCAGACTCATAACTTGTCCAATGTTTTTGACTGAGAAGAGATTTGTTAGGGCATCGTACATCTTCTTCGATGAGTCAAGATGGGAGATGTAGGGTATCAAGTAGTCTTTTATGGAATCCACTATGATACTCATAGCATTGATGTCAACATCTTTGAACTTCTTCAAACTCTGGCTTCACGATCTTTCCTTTCACAATATCCAGCACTTTATTCTTAGAAAGGATGAGGTCAATCCTTGTCTTCCATGCTCTGAAGTTAGAGGCTCCATCTAGCTTGTTTTCAGACTTCATAGAGTTTGTCATGGCTTGCTTGACTTGGTCAAACCCTAGATTTGACCAGAAATTCAAACTTCACGTCTTGGCCTTATGAGAGTACCAGGAGATGTGTTGGGCTAGGGCACACTGATCTATCCAGAGATTAGGTCAATCTCGTCACTTAAGGTGCCTCAACAAGAGGTTTAGGGTTTCTACAACTGCTTCTGCTGGTAACCCTGGCTGTAGTGCTTTTGGAAGCTGCTCCTACTAGTAACCCTAGCGACAATTCCTCAACGAGCTCAATATCTAGCGGTTATGTTTCCTTCCAGCGTTTTAGGCTGACTGAAGGGGGTGGGCCATAACTTGTTAGAATATAGAGGATTGTGCTCATTTAACCATTGACGATACCCTCGTCACCCAACCACAGGCCGAATCCACCCTCTGAGCACCTTAACCTTGACCTGAGAATTCCTCCGAAAGCAAACCCTAGGCTAGATAGCCAAACAAAGAGTAGCGCATCAATCCCCAAGGATAGTGCATCACAAAAGACTAATCAGATGTTCCAAACCCTAGACAAGAGATATCCAAGCCAATACTGAAACTAGTTGTTGTTGTAGCTGCACCTGCAACCCTCCTCCAAACCTGCGCACCAGACTGCAACTGCAGTGCGCACCAACTGGGAAACTGCAATTCTGAGATGCTGTCAAATGAGAACTGGTGCCCTGTATTTATAGTAATCCTGCCAGTTTGTTGGGGCCGACTTCTCCTTCTGGGTATATGTCTGTTCAGTATATTATTATTAATTCTAGCCGACTACTTCTCTTGGAGGCTAATAGCCTAATATAAATTATCTTCTTGAGCCAACAAGGCTTCTAGGGTTATTATCCAATTCATTAGGGTTTCTCTTGCTTCTCGGAATCTTCTATTCTCGTCAGGTTCACACGTGGGGGTAAATACCTCCCAAATCTACCATAATATTAACACAACTTTCCAGAAATACCCCAAAGAAAATTGTTTTGATACCGATATGATATGTAAATTGTCATGGATATTCCACTGGAACAGTTTGTCACAATAGATCTTATAATGTTCGGAAATCTTAGATTATGCAAATTAATTTCTTAGATCACAAATTACTGATTACTAGCTTATTACTTGAAATTATGAAAATAACTAAAATATGAAAATGAAATAAATGAGCAAAAAAGCACATCATCCACACAAATGAACACAATATATATCATGGGAAACTCAATACAAGAGAAAACCCAACTAGAAGGTGAGGCCTATGCTCTGTTTTGATTTCTTCAAATGCAAATACAAAGAAAGAGGCACTCGTTGTGGAGTTGCCTTTGACATTATGGCCTGTATGGTTGCTACAAAATCTCTCCTCCTCTATTATTCTCTCAAAATACCACTCCTAGATGCTCTACTCAACTATGGAACAAATACAATGCTAAGGAATGGAACCCTTTCTCCTCCTAGTGGCCCGGTATTTAACTTAGCCTGATAGCCATATAGGGTTAATGTTTTGACTTTCTCAACCCTTAAACTAGTAATAAGGTTTTGGACCTTCTATAATCTTCTTGAATGTCCACATGTGTCTAGCCTCACATGTGTGAGTAGTGCGGGTTGACATGGCATCCACTTGTAAATGGTGGTCAACCAGGTAGGTCAACTTGTGGGACGCATAACTTTCGCATACAAACTTTGATTGAGGTGATTTTTACACTATTGGAAAGGTCTCAATGTGTAGAATGTGATAACTTGGTTCTATAAGCATTTTGGACAAAAAAAAAATGTCGTTCAATTCCTCAAAATGGCCCCAAAATATTTCATATAGTTTCTGACCCCAATTTTCCAAACTAGGACCTGCTACTAAAATGGCTCTACAAACTGATTCCTCCAATTTTTTTCCACCCCAAAAGTACCAATATAGATAGAAAATTATATAATGATCCAATCTGGATAATGACCTCTTTAATGTCTTTGTGTTTTAACTCTAGAACAATGTAATACATGACTTCTCATAAAAGTTGGTTTGTGTAGTTCGAGAAATTACCAAAGGAAAGAAATATTGCATTGAGAAATGGAGTTGAACATATTATGTTTAGAAACGGTATTGTTCATGTAAAGAAGTCAAATGGTGAAGTTAAAGAAATCAAGGATGTCTTGAATGTTATTATATTAACTAAGATTTTGATTTCAATAAGTATGATTAAAGATCAAGGTTGTCTTCTCAGTTTAATTAAGTGGGTTATTTGTCAAAGGACAAGACTAACAAAACAATTGCAAGAGTTATGAGGGAGGGATATTTGCACAAGTTACAAGTTGAGCCTACTGAAATTTTCCTAAACACAGATAATGATTCAAGCTATATTTCATTTTTTTGTGACAACACTAATTAGGACATGCAATGTTTTTTGTCTTGAATACTTTGGGGAATTGTCAACTTGTAGAGGGCTTGCACTTGTTAGAAATAATCCTAAGTCCTAACTAGAACTTAACAACTTGTTAGTTGTGATACAATTATGGGATCGTTACATTGAGTTGTGTTATTAATTACCATTGATGTACACATGATTTGATTTGTCTTGATGACTTTTGTCTTTTTGTTAATTATTTTACTTTCTTGATCATTTTCTTACTTCTAATTTTTATTTTTATCATGTGGTATGTGGTATCAGAGCACGTTTGCGATCATTGAAATTGTGATGGTTGCATGTTGAAGAAAAGGCACCCTTGGTGATTTGGTCACTGTAATTGGATAGTGAATGTTCATCATAATATCAAATGAAAGCATATTACATTAAAAAATATAGTGGATGATCATCTCATTATATACAACAATGTTGTGACTATAACCGGATTGGTATTTTTCCCATGTAAAAAATCTTAAAGCTGAGTCTGTATGGTCCATTATATGCCTTAATACATCTATAACTAATTGTGGGGATAGCTTCATTCTTTGATGATGTCGATCCCATCTTTGATTTTGGGATTTCTTGAGACATATGCAATCACTATGAACTCGCATATTCTATTAATGAAGCTTTTTTTGGTTTCATCAAAGATCGTTGAAAGTACACCTACGATTGTATGTTCGTTGCTTCAGTGAGTGCGGGCAATAGAATTTGAGTGGTTGCTTGTTCTCCAAGCGAGAGAAGTTTTGCGCATTTGTCATTTGTCGACCGAGGCGTAAGCCTTCGAATCTCAACAAGCCACTGGCCGACCTTGAGATTTGAAGCATGGAGATACCAAATATACGCATATACGTCGTGTGAAAGAAGGACCTGGTAATTGTTGTTTGATGAACCAATTTGCAGTTTGTAAGAAGTGAAAGATTACGGTGAACCCCCGACCTTCTCCACACAGTGCCACCCAACCCAAAGAGCCAAAGAGATGTTACAGAGTAAAATCGCGTTGCTTAAATAAGTGATATTTCACACATTAAAGTATGATTTAAAATCTCATATAAAGGTTTTCGTTTAGCAATGTAACATATTGGATATTATTTTGGGGATTAACTATAAATTAAATTATTAAAGTATTAAGTGTAAATTATTAATTTATGACCCATATCCATATCAATGAGTATTAATAAAAACTGACCACAAATTGATCTTAGGTTGATGATTGAGGATTAATCATGATCAAGACCTTATTAAATTGACTGGACCAGAGAAAGAAAATTCAGAACAGTTAGACGGTGCACCATGAACCTCCCATAAATATGGTACAGTATCGTTTTCAAATACTCTCTCTCCCGATGATCTTCATAATCGAACAATTCAAGCAATCTGAAGACAAAGGAGTGGTCAATATATTTCACAATTTTGGGATTTGTTTCTATAGAGACTATGTATCGCTGCATAAGTTCATACACTATTTTCAAATGTGACCGGGAAGGTTTCATAAACGGTCCCTCTTCTTCTGGGTCAAAGATTTTAGATCCTGTATTTTCATGCGCAGAAGGAGGAAAGCAGCGGAAAAGGTTTTGTGAGAACTCTTCTCTAGCTCTTCCTTTAGAGATTCATTAAGCTTGTTCAAACCGGCCTGAATAAAATCGACGAGTTCCAGAAGGGTCTGCAAATAAGAAGTGAGATTGTTATGTGGCGACCTCATTGAAGAGAATAACTCTCAAGAAACTCTAATCTTTGTGTAGATAAGAAAAGAATGACGACGTGGGCTTACTTGGTAAAACCCTAAATCTTATTGAATGGTGATTTTTAAAACTTTTCCTTTACAAACTTTTGGAGTGATAAGTGGATTTTATATGTTTTTTAACGAGAGATTAAAATTAAAAAAAGTGTATTCCAAGGGGAATTAAGAGACTTATAAAGTGCATAGTTTTTCAATAGAATTTTAAGGAGTTATAAGGTGGTTTTTTGTTTTTTTGGTAAAGGAGTTATAAGGGTTTCTTTGTTTATTTGTTTTGTTTTTGAAGTTTTTTTTTTTTTTAAAGGTGGCATAAGGGTTCTTGTTATATTGTAATTGGAGTTATAAGGTGTTTCTTGAAAAGTTATAAGGGTTAAGCATTTTACATCTTAGATTCGCCTAAAATTGAATATGGGAGTTTTAGGATCTTTTTGTGCGTGTGGATTTATTTTTTTTGTTTATTTCTTGACACATAAGTACATCTAAAGACATTCTCATATAAAGAAGATAAATCAAGGTATTAAGGAGGTATATTTGAAGCACTTCAAAATGATGGGAATGGACAAAATGTTTAATATGTTGCAGACATTGATTAGCAAGACTCATGAATCTACAATTCATATGCAAAAAGGAATGCTCACTAATGTTCTTACTTGTTTTCACATACTGTACAAAAAGGTTCATCTACTTAAAACACAAACAAAGTTTTTGATTGGGCAGTTAACGTCATTTAATGATGACAGCAAGGAACAAGAAAACAAACTTATACTTGTTGATTGTGAGTTGCAGTCGTTTTCCTTTGATGAAGTCAGTGTATCCTTGATTGATGACACTAAAACAAAGTGGATAAATTGAAGGTTCAACATGACTATCAGGTTGAAAATATAGATAAAAATTTTACACTGTGGGAAGCATTACAGTTTAAACGAAACATATACGGCTTAGGATATGAAAAGGATCATGATAAGCTTTTTCATATTCCTAATTATTGTAAACCAATTACATTTGTAAGAGCTAGTTTTTTTGTTAATGTTGATAGGAAGGAAGAACTTGATAAGGATGATGTACATGATGTTGATCAGAATGTTGATACAGATTTTGATGATGATACTATTGTTGAGGATATTGAAGACAATACAAGCATTCAAGATTTGTTGGTTGATAATGCTCAGTTGGACAAAGAACTTGTAATGTGTCGACATTGTCACCAAGTTGGCCATGTTGAGTTAAATTGTTTTGATCTCCACCCATGTGTTTTTTGTAGGAACAAAAACTATGTCTCAAAAAGGTGTTGGAATCGACTAAAGATTCAGAGGAAACGGGTAAATTTTGAATGGTTAGGGACTTGGCATTGGATTTTGGAAGCTAAGTTATTATAACAATCTTATCGACGAGTTTATACACAGGTACAACCATACTTGATTGGAGATATTTCTACAATTGACAGACATGAATGTTTTTTAGGATTGGGTGATACAGGGCATGATCGAGACCTATTTGATGTAGTCTCTTGAGTTGAATATCGACTCTTCAGACTTCGCTCGAAGACGATTTGATTACCCTTTTCCACTTTCAACGGGGGTATATCTCATTATCTAGACTTCTCACTTTTCATTCGACAGGGGGGGAAATATTAATATGTCAAACTTCTAGTTTCGAAGACTAACTTACAGGATTGCAGTTTATGATGATTGATTATGGATTCATGATTCATGATTGCAGATGAATTTATGATTTTAGGATGATCAAGGATTGTTTTAGGAAATGATGTTTGTTTCCTGATTGGATGGGGGATTTGGATTGGAAAGTTCGACCTTCAAAGGTTTTTTTTGTTGAGACAGTTCAACACTTGGCATTTTTTGTTTTTTGATGGATATTGGATGGATGGATAGTTTACCACTTTTTGGAATTGTATGGATTGTCCAACATGTTTGATGGAAAATTGGGTTCAGGATTTGGAGCAGTACCAACAGTTTACCCGGTTTACTACTGAAAGGATTTTTGGCTACAGGTTTTGGATGTTGTTAGACATTTTTTTTGTCAGTAGGATATGATGGTTTTTTTATGTGTTGATATTTGAGAGCTTCATGTATTGATGTTTCTGGTAGTTGTAGGAGGTATTCACATTCTGCATAACCCTTTCTTATAGATGAAGATGACAAAGAGGTCAAGAAAGATCCCAGTAGAGAAGTAGGCTCCCTAGAAATAATAATGTAAAATTATATTGCTCCAAAAGAGAAGTCGGCCCACAAGGAAATTATAATGGGAAATTATAATTTTTCCAGAAGGGACAGGTCAGACCCATTGGAAAATTTCATTGGCAGATTAGTATAAATAAAGGGTGATGCCCTTCTCATTTGACACAACATTTTTGGTCTGATATATCTCTATAGTAGCCGCAGCAAAGGGGCAATTTCTAAGGCAGCGAAGGGGCTATTCTGAGGCAATGAAAAGAGCCATTCTGAGGCAACGAAGGGGCTATTATGAAGCAACAAAAAGAGCCAATTCTGAGGCAACAAAGCGAATATTCTGAGGCAATGAAGAGAGCCCATTATGAGGCAGCGAAGGGGCTATTCTTAAGCAATGAAAAGAGCCCATTCTGAGGCAACGAAGGGGTTATTCTGAGGCAACAAAAAGATCCCATTCTGAGGCAGTGAAGGGGATATTTTGAGGTGGCGAAAAGAGCCTATTCTGAGGCAGCGAAGGGGCTATACTGAGGCAGTGAAAAAGGCTAAGTCTGAGGCAAATCTGGGTGCACCTGTAGAAGCATATATCTATGTGCTTGAACAACATTTGGTCACACCTGTAGAAGCATATATCTATGTGCTTGAACAACATTTGGTCACACCTGTAGACAGTGTTTGGACATCATATATCTCTGTGCTTGAACAACATTTGGTCACACATGTAAACAGTGTTTGGACAACATATATTTATGTGCTTGAACAACAGATTGGGCACACCTATAACAACAGTCTTAAGGCAGCAAAGTGACAGATATAAGAGGTTGATATATGACAGTTTGAGACAGTGATCTGAGCCATCATTGGATAGCAGCAAAGCTATCTCCTTGGGAGTTCTAGAGTACATATCTTAGCAAAAAATATTTTTTAACTGGGATTCTTTCTTGTTGGTTTACTTTACTAGTTATAACTAGCTCATGGTTATATTGTATTGGCATTAATCTTCTCTATAAGAAAAGGTGTTGGGTTTTCTTCCCTTGTGTAGAAGGGTTTCCCAAGATAACTTCTATGCTATGCTCGAGGGTGGCACTTGAGGATGCCAATGGTTGGGTGGCAATGGAAGAGCATTTCCTATGGGAAAACGAGCAGACCCATAATTATTTTTTGTAATTTGTGTTTGGTTAATCTTCTTGAGATCATGGTTATTTACTGTAGTTAGTATAGTATTCAAAAATTTAACATGGTATCAGAGCAATGTTCCTAAAGAAGACATTGCACAAGCTTCTCTATCACCTCTTGCGGAAGCCATTGTCACTGCTTCCGGATGGTGTTGTTGTTTTTTGTTGTTTCCATAGGTATGTACTTGTATATGTTAATTTATATCATTATCATGAGGGTGTTTGCAGGAGAAGGGATTTTTGTCCTAGCGGCAACTTAGATCTAGAGGGATCTTAGATCCAGTGCATTCAGAGGAACAATGAACCCTCCAGGTTTGATTGTTTTTTATATGTCTCTAGTTATTATGGAACCATTGTGATCTTATATTTTGATATATTGGATTTATGATCATTATACTAACCACATAATATTAGAGATGCATTTGTTTATCTCACCTCTAGGAGATATTCTTGTTTTGTTGTTTGTTCCGGGAAGGTTATATTCCATGGAGGTTGTCAAGGAAATGTTGTTGTTGTTTTCTTGTTCTGTGCAGGTTACCTCGGAGCCATGTCACTAGTGATATCCCTAAGAGGGAGCTATAGTGACAGTTGTAGAAGATAACTTATTAGATGATCTCTTGTTTGAGACATGAAGAAGTATGATTGGAGTTTGTACAGATTAACAGTGCAAATAGTTATGGCATAGAAGACTTGCTCATTTACATTATAGAGCTCTTAGTTCTAGGGAAGATGGTGATGGAGTTTCCACAACTCTGTGTTGATCATGATGGCATTTGCAGAGGTTTTGCACTTTGTTGATGATTAAAGTTGAGTGAGACATCCTTCGAGACAAAGACTAAGTGATTCGACCTGAGAGAGCCCATGAGTTGGGTGTTCCCATGATATGGATGTGTGGTTCCTCTCTAAGACGGAGATGGAACAGTGTTCCCATGTGTGGGGTAAGGAATCCTATGAGTTGGGTGTGTGGTTCCTCTCTGAGATGGAGATGGAATGTTGTGTGCCCCTGTGGGGTGAGGAAGCCCATGAGTTGGGTGTGTGGTTCCTCTCTGAGACAAAGATGGAATATTGTGTGCCCCTATGGGGTGAGGAATATCGTGAGTTAGGTGTGTCATTCTCTCTGATACGGAGATGAAATGATGTACTAGTGTTGGCCCTTGTCCAAGTTTTGAAGAGTACTTGGTCATACTTGACCACTTTTGGGACTGCGACAACTTGCCAAGGAAGGAGCGCAACGCGAAGCAAAAAATAAGGAAGCAAGACATATTTTGGGGTCCATTTTAGGGTTTTGGGTTGATGTAACGGGAAAGGGATGTCGGCCCRTGGGTTTACCCATGTTTAGGCCCATTTTGTAATCTATAAATAGGCAATGTAGATAGTAAGATAAGGAGGATATAGTAATGTAGTACATCTATGTGATGTATGAATGAAAGCTTAGTGCTAGTAATTGGATCTGTGTGATCAGATGTATCTTAGAGTGCTATGTGCATGAGATTGGAGAGCTAAGTACAAGTTGTTATAGTCTGATGCTGAAGAGCAAGGAAGAAGGATCTAGCGAGTTGCACAGATCTGTTGTCATGTGCAAAGTAAGGGTCATTAGAGCTCAATGTTGTAACTACTTGACCAAGATAATATAAACAAGACTTTGTGGGCGTAGCCCCAAGGTGGGGGTAAACCATGGTAACTATGTGTATAGTGTTTTGTGCTTCGTTCTTATGTATTTATCTCTTTCTTGGATAAGTGCTTGATGTGATTAAGTAGATCTAGTTATGCTCTCTGTTGTTGATGAATAAATGAACATTAAATCTGATATATGAGATGCTTAGTGCTTGATCTATTGAATCTAACCTATATTTATGTGGATAAGTACTGAATCATTCTTAGTATAAGTATTCACTGTGATTCTTTGTGCCTTCCGCGAAGTATATTAATGAATGTATGTTAAGTGTGTTGTAAGAAAGATAATCACAAATTTGTGTCCCAGCTAAGGTTGCAGACACCTGAGTCTTGCAACCACCCCTGCCTCTACCTCGGGTGAGACTTCATCTGCTTCGCAGGTGTTATCGAAAGGGCGGGTAGTTAGGGATTTGTTGGTGCGCTCTTGAGAATTGAACCCTGGGTCTGCCCCTGTGCCATCAAATGGTTCCATTACCCGGACCTGGAACTGTGATTGCCAGGAACTGAAGAAGAAGAAGCTTTGCGTGAAATAAACTCTATGCGTAGATATGTTGCTCTAGTGCGCAGTGTTCTGTTTGACCTATGAAGCTTTGTGCCAAGAAAAGAGGTCATATCTAAAGAAAGAGAGGTTAGCTCTAAAGAAAAGAAGTCAAATCTGTGAAGAAAAAGGTAAAATCTATAAGCTCTATGCCTTGATAAAGGTAAGAAAAGTTAAAAGTCTTAGATCTGGAAGCTTTGTGCTCTGTAGAAGTAAGATAAGTGAAATTTTTTATTTCTAAAGCATGGATCT
This sequence comes from Picea glauca, assembly GCA_000966675.3. NCBI lineage: Eukaryota > Viridiplantae > Streptophyta > Pinopsida > Pinales > Pinaceae > Picea > Picea glauca. The sequence continues at coordinate 21,426 of JZKD02S0230304.1, forward strand.
AGGTATGCTTGATAGATTCTATCCTAGCTTCAAAACTAGGGCATTAATAGATGAAAGAAAGTTTGATATGAATAGATCTAATAAGTATAGTGATAGATATGTTATACCTATGCATCAAAAGAATGTAT
>JZKD02S0230315.1:5123-21553 GCA_000966675.3 Picea glauca
CCCACCGTTAAAGGTCGAACGGTCGGGGGGTCCGAAAACTCATCAGAGCCATAGATCTGGGCGCCAAAAGCTTAGTCGTAGATATAGGCCCGATCTTTAATCTTCAAGGCGCATTTCAGTATATGAGGCCAAACTTAGGCTTAATGACCTTTTTATGGGTTTTGTGCACTGCTTCCCTTACTTTTGTCACCATGGAGTTAGAAAAACATTTCACCATCAAAATCATGCATTTTTCATCAGTCATCTTACATATTTTATTGAAGAGAAACTAACTAACCTATGTCCTAACCTACTCATTTGCACCTTTGGCCCAGCTTAGACTATTGGGCTAACAAAATACTCTACCCTGGGGTTATTTGACCAATATTAGACTCTTTGGTCAAATTTATTCACTAGCTAACCTAATTTACTTCGCTAAGATTAGACAGTATAGCCAAGCTTATTAATTAATCCTAAATACTTAAATTTAAAAAGACCTGGCCATGTTTAAACTGTATGGATCAAGTCATTATCAATTCATGGGGCTTTATCCTTTTTCTTTTATGCCCTCTTTTTATTTATTTCTTTTTTCTTTTCTTTTCTTTTCTTTTTCCTTTCTTTTCTTTTCTTTTCTTTTTTCTTTTGTAGAATGCAGCAATATCTGCAAGTAAAAAACACTAAAGGAACAAAATTACAATCATCAGTTGATCCTATAAATTATAGGGTTATAATAGTGGCTCCACCTGGGGATGGTATCCTCCTTGTGAGGTGCCAAGAATCCATAGAACTCTAAATTTCTTAGACCAGTTGATCATTGGGCTGCCCCCAAACTGTAAACTGAAAATAAAACTATGAAGAACTGAAAAATAAAAAGTGATCATCCTGTTGATCTTATTGGCACACTCCTATCTACCCTAATCTACTGATAATTTCTTTGTTCTAAACGATCCAATAGTGCCAGTGCATCCAGTCAAGCAATTGATTATATACATTGACTTCTTGATTGTTTATCAAAAACATTAGAGAAACAATTTGACCCTCTGTCCAGAAAACCCAAGGTGTGCAGTGTAATGGCAACTGGAGGTGGATGTGTACAATGGAACTGGAAATATCCTTCATATAATCAGCTATAGGATCGATAAATTCATAATTTATTGATATACCTTTTATGCTCTCAATGACAAGTTGATCCTGGATAGCCTCTTCAATTCCTTCATCAAGGCTGGTCCTTGAGTCCAGCTCTACAAAATCAGGTTCACAACCATATCCTTCTTCCATCTGCAATTCAAATGGTATAACAATTTCCTCTCTTTTTGGAGGAGGAAGACTTTCCAAGAATCGTTTAGGATCTTGGAAATCATGTGACTCAAATTGAACATCCAATAATTCAAATTCATTTTCTAATCTTTCAACAACTAAACCAAGAAAACAACTTTTACCTTCAAGTGTGAATCAGCTGGATTTCATACAAAGAAATATTGCTTTTGAGAAAATCTCATCAATCTAAAATTCTGCTAACCCATCCCTCAAAGTTTGTAACATTTCACCAAAGAGAGGGTTTGCCACATACCTTGTCATCTTGGATCACCATCAATGCTCTAAAATCTAGATTCTTTGGCAGTGAAGTTGCTTTGAACTTTTGAAGCTCGAGATCTTGAACAATGGAGTCGTCGGGTGAATGGTACAGCCTTCTTTTGTTTGGCTTATGTTCACCATCAGAAGTCAAATCTGAACTTGATATATTTTTCTGGAGAACCTAAAAGCGCATTCCCCAATATGGTCGCCATTTATGTTATCACTCTGTAAATTCCCAGAGGTTGTTGTGAGGCAAGAAGAAATTTCTCAGAGGTAACCTTAACCAACCACTTCGAAACTAGGAGCTAGCCCTGCCAATTTCAAAGAGGGATCTCTCTGTAAGATTTAGATTTGTTTGGATTTTCAGATCTTAGGCTAGTTAAAAAAGACTAGAACCGAGTTGTTTGTATAGTTTTTTAATAAAATGGTTGAATGTCACTTAGACTTCCATTGGGCTATGGGGTCTGTTTTATAAAAAAAGAGATCAAAGGACAATTTTTAGAAGATTTGTTTTGCAGGGCAAGATAGTGCAACTACTGGATTCTTTAGGAATAAAATGATCGATTGTTGAAAAGGTGAGATATCAGTTAGAACAAAAAAGCAATTAAGAATTTCTTTGTTGTAACATCAGAAGGAAAACATTTAAATCTATAAAAGATTAAGAACATAGTACGCAATGGAAAATTCTGCAAATTTAACTTCTTTTAAAGATTAGATCAGAAGAACAACATGATAACTGAGAAAGAAAACTTTTTACGAAAACAGAGGAAACTTCACCAACAGCTAACACGCAGGAATCCTATGAAATGTCTCTTTGTATTACTGGATTAACCTCCTGATAAAAATTACAGTGATTACAGCTTGCTTGGGCGCAAAGATCAACCCTCGGTACTTCTAAGTTTGAAATATTTTTAATCAAAGTTACAAACGACCCTTTCATTAATGATCAGGACGTGGCCAACACTAAATCTAACTAACTAGCTAACAAAATGCAGAAATATAGGAACCAATGATGATGCGTCGAATCTCTCATGTTGATTTTGGGGAAGACCGTTGGTGAGTCATTCATATGACTTTGACTACGCTGGACGTTGATTTGGATGAGACCTTTGGTGAGTCATTCATATGAATTTGACAGTGTTGGACGTTGATTTGGACAAGACCTTTATCTTTACTCAATCAATTCACATAGCTCATCCCATCTTTGTGTACCTGGGATGGTAACTTTCAATAGTCGGTGGTAGATTTCATCCATCTCGGTGTACTTAGAAAAAGTCGGCTTGGTGAGGAAAATGTACTTAATTTTGTGTTGTATGTTGAGGTCGGGATGCAAAGTCTCCAAGAACACTTTGCTTGTGATGCTACCCTATATCCCTAAAAACTTGGAACTGTCTTTGGCCATGGTGGCAATCTTTTGCTTATAATCGGATAAAGTCATCAATTTATCATTTAGGACAAGTAGGCCAGGAAGGCCCTTTTTCTGTAAGGCCTCAAGCTTGTTAAAAAACATCTAAACTCCAATGTCCATGTTCTGAGATTTCCCCTCCAACTGCAACATTAATCCTCTTTTGGTCAACACTCTTTTGACTTCAAGGATAGTCTATGTTCTGTCTTCAACTTTCTGTCTTCAACTTTCAGGTCTTCAAGCTCTTCCTTGGTCTTTGAATTCAGAAACTTGATGATCTCATTAGCTACCGAGGGAATTTCAACAAGCTCTCTTCTTATCCTGTCGATGGCCTGCCTACTCTTTAGCACCAAATCATGTTGCTCGAACATGATTTGCACCATGGGCCAAATTTCGTTTATGGAGTTGGAGATGTCTATCCAGATATTTTCCTTAGCCTCTGCTAATGTCTTACCTGCCACTGTTTGTTTCTAAAGATGTTGTATTTCCTGCTTGAACTTCTCTGATACTTGTCTCTCAACGTTGCATATTGTTTGGAAGGAAGACTTGAGTTCCTGGAGACTTTCAACCTCCATATTCAACCTATTGATCTTTGTTCCTTGCAGAGTCATCTCCTTCATGGACTTTGCTAGCTCCACAGTTTTTTCCAGTGCTGTCAATGGAGTTGTCGATGGAATTTTTGTTGCAGTGGTTGTTGGCACAGCTGTTGTACTGACTTCCACAAGGGGAACTGCACTCAATGGAATGACTTCCATCGAGGTTGATTGTTCCTTCTCTTTCAATAACCTTTCAAATTCTAACTCCATTTCCTTTATTTGTGTGTTCTGCAGCATGATTAGCTTCAGCAATTCCTCTTTCTCGTCTTTTTCCTTAGCTATTTCTTTAGCTTGTGAATCCTCTGTTGGTGGAAATTTCAGTTGTTTTCTCAAATATGAAATGTCGGTATTCTTTTTCTTTATCATCTCCTCTACTACTTTTACATTTGAGGGATCATAACCAATGTTGAGCACCAACTCCTCTAAGGATTTTATTCTGTTATCCTTTGCAAAAGAGGATATCTTTTCCAACTTCAATTGGGTCTGAACATTGTTTAGAGATACCTGTAACTTTGTTTCTGTAGAGGAAGCATGTGCCAATGTGGAGAAAACCATTTCTCCAGTCTGTCTGTGCAAATCTATATGATCAGCTGGATGGACTTGTTTGGTGTCAAAAAGAATAGTTGACCTTTTGTAGTCAGTGATCTCTTTGGGTTGAGGCACTTGTTCTTGCAGAAATGCCAGATGCATTCTTCCTTTCTCTATGTCAAAATATGACAACAGTCTGTGTTGTGTTGTGGAGGTTTACTTCCAGAACTGAGTGTAAGTGTTGTTCGTCAGCATCTGGTTCTTCTTTTTAATCATGTCATATTTTTCAAAAATGTTCAGAGGTACAGATCCTTGTGGAGTTTGGGTGGTCACAGCTATATCTGTCTACTTCTTTGAAGAAGAAGTGGACACCACTTGTTGTTTTCCCTCAAACACTTTGGCAGAGTAAGGCTCTTCCTCACCAGACTTGTGAATAACATGAGTGGTTTTGGGTCTTTTGTTGTATACCTGAAAATATTTTGTTGATATCTTAGTGATTGAAGGAGAGGCATCCTTTCTTGGCCTTTTTTCCTTTGGTACATGTGGAGTGGTCATCTGTGAAAAAGAGACTGGAGGAGATTCATTTTGTTCAGTATCTACCAGAGTATTTGCCTCCCACTCTGTCTGGTTCACATATTTTTCAATTTCTGGTTTGAGGGTGTGAGCATAAGGTGAACTTTTGTTTTTGGATCTCATCTCTGCAATGATCCCACTTGGATCATAACGCCAAATGAAACTGGTGTTGAATTTCATTTCCTTTAATAGTTTATCTGCCTCTTCCCCAGCAGCTCGACTGTTGCAAATAAACGGTCCTATTTGGCCTTTAATCCTCATCTACTGTTTTTTCTTCAGAGACACAAAATGAATGTCATCTGAGTTTATCATCTGATGAATATACTCTAGTGAAAATATTCAAACAGGAACATACTAGGCAGTTTGTATGGAGCCAGTTCACACCCATACACTCTGATCTCTCTGTGATTCTGATAAAGGAACCAGTCCCCAGTCTTTGTGAGATCCAAAAGGTGTAGAAATCTTTAGATCTCCTTGTTTATCCTCGATTCTAGTCTTCCACTGAGCATGCTTACTACTGGGTGATAAAACAACTCGATGAACTGTTTGAAACTGAACTCAATGGAGTTTCTTCTGAGCAGCGACATCCATAAAGTTACTGCTTGCGGTTTTCCATCCTTATCCATTTTCTACATGAGAAAGGAAAATTTGTCTGTTGATAGAACATAAACATGTAGGCCAGTATTGAAGAATACCGAAACATGCCTTCTGTAGGGAATTTTTCCAGTTTCCCATGCAAGTTTTCAGACAAAAAACTGTTGAAATCAAACTGGGTGTCAACTTTCTCTTCAGTAGAGAAAATGGACATGAAACTTAGGATAGGTTCATCCACCCATTCGTCTGAGAAATAACCAAGCAAACAACACAGTGTTGAGATAATATGGTTTCCCTTTTCGGAAAATATGGAAGAATGATAAGGAGGATTCTTCCTAGGAAATTGGGAATCTTATGGGAGGAACAACTCAAAGATTTGTGCTTTTTGGGGAAAAGACAGGTTCTGATACATTTCGGTCAATATTTCAATTGTGAGGGGAGAATGGGGTTCGGCTCTGGGCACCTGCATCATTTGATCGATGGCCTTGGGTGTAATAAGGAAAAAGGTTTCTCCAGATGACAATACTATGGCTCTCTGATCAGGGAGGTAGTGCGCTTGGCATTTCAGGGCGAATTCGGGAAAATGAGACCTGGGGAAAAAGATACAAAGGGAAACTTGACTCCCATAGCCCAATTTCATCGCTCTGATCGATGAAAGTGTCTTGGAACCACAAATGTAGCTCGGCAAAGTCGAATTCAGACCTAGTTTTTGAGATTAAATAGTCTTTGTCTGCTAATGGGATCTGGTCGAGATCGACAGGAGGTGGGAGAAAAGGATTTTCCACCACATTTGACATTTTACTTTTGGGTGCCATTGATTTCCACCGGTACCTGCACACTAAACACACGTTAGTAGGTGAAAACTATGGTTGGATGAAATGTTGCAGAGGCGAAGAAAAATGAGTCTCTGATACGCAGGGAGTGTGAGTGAAATGTCAATGACCGAAACGGGGTTGGAATTTAGTGAACGGGTGTCCATTGTGCGAAAAAAGAACAGATCAGGTGAACAACAGGTATGTGGCCAGTAATAAATGGCCAACGGGTCCTTTAGAGCGTGAGAGGGCAAGGTGAAAGACATCTGACGTGTGTACCCAGATGACGTGCAGAATGGTGATTGGGAAATGAATGAAAAAAAATATGACCCGTAACGGTTAGATGGATGGGACATGCTGATGGGGTCATGAAATGGGACTTGCAAATGGTGGTTTTGGGATGTGACATCTCTGTATGATGGTGGTGAGTTGGAAAAATGGTAAGCGGTAAATGTTTGGAGTGGGGAGGTAAGATGCAATGAGATGTTTCCACATAGGGATGGGGCCCACCTGGATACTACTTCATTTTGGACACCCCCCCACCCCACCCCCTGTTGTTAAAGGTAGAAAGGTTGGGGGGCTCTAAGATCTCTTGCTGACCGTTGATCTGAAAAAAGCTATATCAGTCGTTGTTTCAAGTGCATTCTTTAACCATCATGTCGGACCCCCCCCCCACCGTTAAAGGTAGAACGGTCGGGGGGGTCTGAAATCTCTTGTGGACCGTCCATTTGCGTGCTGGCGGGATGATCGTAGATCCGAGCGCACACTTTAATCACTTTTTCGGACCCCCCACCGTTAAAGGTCGAATGGTTGGGGGTATCCGAAAACTTATCAGAGTCGTAGATCTAGGCGCCAAAAGCTTAGTCGTAAATCTAGGCTCGATCTTTAATCTCCGGGGCGCATTTCAGTATATGAGGCCAAACTTAGAATTAATGACCTTTTATGGGTTTTGTGCGCTGCTTCCTTTGCTTTTGTCACCATGGGGTTAGAAAAACATTTCACCATCAAAATCATGCATTTTTCATCGGTCATCTTACATATTTTATTGAAGAGAAACTAACTAACCTATGTCCTAACCTACTCATTTGCACCTTTAGCCCAGCTTAGACTGTTGGGCTAATAAAATACTCTACCCTGGGGTTATTTAACCAAGATTAGACTGTTTGGTCAAATTTATTCACTAGCTAATCTAATTTACTTGGCTAAGATTAGACAGTATAGCCAAGCTTATTCACTAATCCTAAATACTTAAATTTAAAAAGACTTGGCCATGTTTAAACTGTATGATCAAGTCATTATCAATTCATGGGGATTTATCCTTTTTATTTTATGCCCTCTTTTTATTTTTATATGTTTTCTTTTCTTTTCTTTTCTTTCTCCTTTCTTTTCTTTTTTCTTTTGTAGAATGCAGCAATATCTGCAAGTCAAAAACACTAAAGGAACAAAATCACAATCATCAGTTAATCCTATAAATTATAGGTTTATAACACCTATGACACATAGATATCCTCCAATGTCTCTTGGTCACATCTCTCCATATCCATCAGCAATCTTGGGTGTCCCTCACGCACATCCATCAACTGGTGCTCCTCTACCAACCCACTAACATCCTTTGGTGAAGTAGCTGAAGTAAGCATCTAGCTCTCTACTGATATAGATGTAGTGGATCCCCGACTAGTCTCATCAAGGATCTCCTCTAATATGGACCATGATTCCCAAAGGGTTGTCTGTGCACCTTCTAAGAATCCCCATGTGCTCTCCAACTCATGAGTGAGTTGGTCCACATCAATCTCCTTCTCCCTCAGTGCCCTATGATACATCTCGCCAACCTCGAATAGGTAATCTCTATCCATCAACAACCTCTGGTAGTCGGCCCTCATCACATACACGCTCTCCCTGAGTGTAAGGAATTCATCAATTGCAAGCCCCTTATCTGAACTGTCATGTGCCATCGAGGCCCTCCAACAATAACCTGCCACCAATGTGTGTGTATCATCAATACCTCTAGTGGTTTCCATGATCATGTCCTCACTGACTCTCAAGTGTCCTATCAAGTGTCGTGACTTCTGATCACAATCCTGTTGAGGTGCTACCTCATGCCTCTCTCTGCTAATGTGAATAATGGAATCCCTAACAACACACTCCTCAAAAGATAAGGCATTGAACTACCCATTGTCCACTATGTTATTGAGTCCTCTTGTATGCCACTACACACCATCACCAATTACTACCCCAATATGAATCGCATTGTATCCTATATGGGCAGTTATATCCTCCTATGCGCTCACTCTACTAATGTCATCTGCACCTGGATCCCATACAGATGTGTCCAAACATGAGATATGGTCATCCTGACCAATAAGGGGTGCATCCCCATCACTGTAGACCACTCTTGGAAGTGAGTATCCCAACAAGTCGTCAGTCTCCACAACCTGTTCTAACAATAGACTCCCAAAAAGAGGTGACTCGCTCTCCTCATACTGATAGGTATGTATATAGTCAACTGGCTCAAATCCATGCCTCTCCTCTTGGGCCTGTACATAAATATGTCCCTTTTGTTCAAATTCTACACAAGGCTCTTATACCACCTCCTAAATTATATTGATATCCTCATGTGTCATGTCTAACATAAATGTCTGAGAAGGTAAAGACCATGTCATGCTAAACTCCATGGAAGGAAAAATATCCCTCACACATGACCTCATACCCAGTGCTAACACATCTTAATCCTCACCAGTGTCACCACCATGTTGAAGTGTTGAGTCCTCAACACTGTCTGATAGGGAAGCTAAAGAACATGTGTTATCATCATGTCCATCCAACTACCCATCAAATGCATAGCAATCACTAGCCTCATCGGACTGCTTTAAATAGGCATCTATGGTTGCATCCTCGTGCATCTCCTCATCCTCACTGTCATAGTGCACCTCAACAATGTGCACCTTTCCTTTACCCATGCATCTGTGATCTGGCTCCCAAGGCTCTTTTCAAATGTAGCAAATTTCCCTACTCCTAATGGGTCTAGGCTCTATCCATGCTTCCTTCCATATACTAGCTGGTAGTAATGTATCTACCTCCTTGCCTTCTTTGGCTCTGTTTTCCTCTTCTATGTTGCTCCAATAATGGATTTCTTCCTTCTTTTTGTCCCAATGTGTAACCTTATCTTTGCTCCACCTAGGATTTTTGATGGATACAAACTGTTGGAATGTTACTTGAGCCTTGAATGTCTCACTAATTGCGTAATATTCCTCATCATGATATATGATCTCCTCTACAAAATCCACAAACTCCATCTCTCCTCTAGATCATCAATGTATATCACAGACTGGAGAAGGAAATTTGCTCTTATACCACTGTAATGTTCCCAAACAGATTTGCTTGGAACATGTTAAGTTTTAATGTTTTCTGGTTGTGGTATTTTGTCAGACATTTTGCATGCAATGTGCTTCTGGATTGTTTATGGTCTGATTTTTATGTGTTTTTGCAGCCAATACTTGCATATAACAATTAAATAACAAGATAACGAAACTTCAACAAAAACACATGAAGGACAATACAATAATATAGCCACAAATCAGATCTGGCCTTTATTTATTAAATAAGCAGCTCCATACATGAAATATTCAGATCTAGAAATACATGTATCAGATTGGTTCTATGGTTGTAAGTAGCTCCAAAAATAAGATAGAACAATGGGATGCAGCTCCTAAAATCCTCAAAACACCTCCTTAAGTTTGGACCTCCAAAATGGCTCAGTTCTTTGACACTATATGATCACCCTGGCTGGAAAGTGTGCCCCATTGGCTGTAGTAAGACAATAATAATTTGGCCTCTTAGATATAAGCTTTGTAGCACTGTAAACACCCTCCAATTAGTAGATCAGATGAAGACTAAGACATATACACCAAGTCTTGGTTGTAGATAATGTTGTCAACCTCCAAATCACAAGATCTCTTAGAAGAAGTGTGCCCCTCTTCAGTAATTTCGCCCCACTAAGAGAAAAATAGCGAGAAAAATTACCCTGGTGATAGCTAACAACTCTGAAGTGAGATCTCTCTCAAATCCAATGTCTACAATCCTCCACGAACTCCTCTCTCATGAACAATGCGCCCTAGCTTTGCAGAAAGACTCCAAAATTACACCTTGCTTCCTCAACTGCTCCTAAAACTAAATAGAAAGTGATGTAGAATGGTGAGGGAGGAATTTTTCACCTCCTTGGCCAAGCTTGGATCATGAAAGGCGGGATAATTCACCACCGAGCTGATCTCTAGGGTTTGTTCAGTCAAAACCCTCAAAACCCCCAAGTATCATGGGCTCTCTAGCCAGAAGCCAGACATCAAAATGATAATCAACATAATGAGAGAATAGAGGCCCTTCAGTTCCATTTTGAAGGCTATAAATGGGCCAATTCTTAGCTATAGAAAAGAGAGAAAGAATTCAAATTTGAGAGAAAAGTTACTTTGGAGAAATTATTTACTTCATATTGAATTGGCATCCGTTTGTCCTTTAAGTCTGAACACAGTGTTCAACCCCCAAGATCTTCCCTTATTGATTGATAACCTCATTGCTTCTCTTTTATGAGCTTGCCTTTGGTGGAGGATTGAAGTGGTGGAGGCCCAGCTGGAAGGAACTTAATTTCTTGGTTCTAAACCATGCCGACACGGAAGTCTATAACATTTTCACTTCTGTTGATCATATATTAATAGAAATACTCTTTTCCCGTCCAATTGATATCTTGAAAATAGTTTAATTATTATTCCATGGGCATATTTGTCATGTTTATTAATGGATTATGCTATTGAATGTGTTAACATTATATAATATCACCAAATGCTTGCTTTCCTTGGTTGTTGAGGACTAGTTGCAGGTATATTGCTTTGGGTCGTGTGCTCAACAGTGGACTTCATCGAACGTCTAGATGAGGTAGGCCTTTTATCTTGTCTTGCTAGCATATTTGTTTACATAGCATACTTGAGAAGAGAGTTGATTTCTACAGTCATTTCCATCTATTGTGGTTTACCCTAGCCATAGAGAGATTTTCCTCTTAACAGAATTGGCAACTCCACTGGGGATTGAATCTTCTTTCTTAGGGTTTGGAGTACTTTTCTACTTAGATTGCTCTCATTTCTATTGTGCTTCTTGTCGTATCATTGCTTGATAGCCTCTGTTCACTCTAGGTCTGAGTTTTCAGCCTTCTGGCTTGCCTAGCCTTGTTTTTGAGACATATACGTGATCTTTAGCCTGACAGTTGCGTACATACGCAGGTTGTCCCTCTGCAAGATGCGTACATACACTCTCTTTAACTAAACAGTCGTATACATCATCTTTCCTTTCTTGTTTGTTGGGTTTGGTGGTTGTTGGGTGGGATTTGATGTGTGCTAAGTCTTCTTAGGTATTTGTAGTCCTTGTTAAGTGCTTGTGGGATGACAGGGAACCTGTCTTTGGTTAAATTTTTGGGCGGAGTCTTTCTCATCATCTTTTCATTTTGATTGTCCTTAAACATTGGGCTAGGTGTTTTGCTGCTTGGTATCCTGTTTAAGTTATATCTTTCTATACACCGTAGAGTTTTATATATCGAGTTGCTTTTTAGTCCATGCATTTTCATTTTTATTATATTTGAAAAAACAAAAATATTAGGCATTTTGGTCTTTTGAGTCCTTATCATTAGCTTAGTGCATGTAATGAAAGATTGCATTTTTACTTCANGTCATCTTACATATTTTATTGAAGAGAAACTAACTAACCTATGTCCTAACCTACTCATTTGCACCTTTAGCCCAGCTTAGACTGTTGGGCTAATAAAATACTCTACCCTGGGGTTATTTAACCAAGATTAGACTGTTTGGTCAAATTTATTCACTAGCTAATCTAATTTACTTGGCTAAGATTAGACAGTATAGCCAAGCTTATTCACTAATCCTAAATACTTAAATTTAAAAAGACTTGGCCATGTTTAAACTGTATGATCAAGTCATTATCAATTCATGGGGATTTATCCTTTTTATTTTATGCCCTCTTTTTATTTTTATATGTTTTCTTTTCTTTTCTTTTCTTTCTCCTTTCTTTTCTTTTTTCTTTTGTAGAATGCAGCAATATCTGCAAGTCAAAAACACTAAAGGAACAAAATCACAATCATCAGTTAATCCTATAAATTATAGGTTTATAACACCTATGACACATAGATATCCTCCAATGTCTCTTGGTCACATCTCTCCATATCCATCAGCAATCTTGGGTGTCCCTCACGCACATCCATCAACTGGTGCTCCTCTACCAACCCACTAACATCCTTTGGTGAAGTAGCTGAAGTAAGCATCTAGCTCTCTACTGATATAGATGTAGTGGATCCCCGACTAGTCTCATCAAGGATCTCCTCTAATATGGACCATGATTCCCAAAGGGTTGTCTGTGCACCTTCTAAGAATCCCCATGTGCTCTCCAACTCATGAGTGAGTTGGTCCACATCAATCTCCTTCTCCCTCAGTGCCCTATGATACATCTCGCCAACCTCGAATAGGTAATCTCTATCCATCAACAACCTCTGGTAGTCGGCCCTCATCACATACACGCTCTCCCTGAGTGTAAGGAATTCATCAATTGCAAGCCCCTTATCTGAACTGTCATGTGCCATCGAGGCCCTCCAACAATAACCTGCCACCAATGTGTGTGTATCATCAATACCTCTAGTGGTTTCCATGATCATGTCCTCACTGACTCTCAAGTGTCCTATCAAGTGTCGTGACTTCTGATCACAATCCTGTTGAGGTGCTACCTCATGCCTCTCTCTGCTAATGTGAATAATGGAATCCCTAACAACACACTCCTCAAAAGATAAGGCATTGAACTACCCATTGTCCACTATGTTATTGAGTCCTCTTGTATGCCACTACACACCATCACCAATTACTACCCCAATATGAATCGCATTGTATCCTATATGGGCAGTTATATCCTCCTATGCGCTCACTCTACTAATGTCATCTGCACCTGGATCCCATACAGATGTGTCCAAACATGAGATATGGTCATCCTGACCAATAAGGGGTGCATCCCCATCACTGTAGACCACTCTTGGAAGTGAGTATCCCAACAAGTCGTCAGTCTCCACAACCTGTTCTAACAATAGACTCCCAAAAAGAGGTGACTCGCTCTCCTCATACTGATAGGTATGTATATAGTCAACTGGCTCAAATCCATGCCTCTCCTCTTGGGCCTGTACATAAATATGTCCCTTTTGTTCAAATTCTACACAAGGCTCTTATACCACCTCCTAAATTATATTGATATCCTCATGTGTCATGTCTAACATAAATGTCTGAGAAGGTAAAGACCATGTCATGCTAAACTCCATGGAAGGAAAAATATCCCTCACACATGACCTCATACCCAGTGCTAACACATCTTAATCCTCACCAGTGTCACCACCATGTTGAAGTGTTGAGTCCTCAACACTGTCTGATAGGGAAGCTAAAGAACATGTGTTATCATCATGTCCATCCAACTACCCATCAAATGCATAGCAATCACTAGCCTCATCGGACTGCTTTAAATAGGCATCTATGGTTGCATCCTCGTGCATCTCCTCATCCTCACTGTCATAGTGCACCTCAACAATGTGCACCTTTCCTTTACCCATGCATCTGTGATCTGGCTCCCAAGGCTCTTTTCAAATGTAGCAAATTTCCCTACTCCTAATGGGTCTAGGCTCTATCCATGCTTCCTTCCATATACTAGCTGGTAGTAATGTATCTACCTCCTTGCCTTCTTTGGCTCTGTTTTCCTCTTCTATGTTGCTCCAATAATGGATTTCTTCCTTCTTTTTGTCCCAATGTGTAACCTTATCTTTGCTCCACCTAGGATTTTTGATGGATACAAACTGTTGGAATGTTACTTGAGCCTTGAATGTCTCACTAATTGCGTAATATTCCTCATCATGATATATGATCTCCTCTACAAAATCCACAAACTCCATCTCTCCTCTAGATCATCAATGTATATCACAGACTGGAGAAGGAAATTTGCTCTTATACCACTGTAATGTTCCCAAACAGATTTGCTTGGAACATGTTAAGTTTTAATGTTTTCTGGTTGTGGTATTTTGTCAGACATTTTGCATGCAATGTGCTTCTGGATTGTTTATGGTCTGATTTTTATGTGTTTTTGCAGCCAATACTTGCATATAACAATTAAATAACAAGATAACGAAACTTCAACAAAAACACATGAAGGACAATACAATAATATAGCCACAAATCAGATCTGGCCTTTATTTATTAAATAAGCAGCTCCATACATGAAATATTCAGATCTAGAAATACATGTATCAGATTGGTTCTATGGTTGTAAGTAGCTCCAAAAATAAGATAGAACAATGGGATGCAGCTCCTAAAATCCTCCAAACACCTCCTTAAGTTTGGACCTCCAAAATGGCTCAGTTATTTGACACTATATGATCACCCTGGCTGGAAAGTGCACCCCATTGGCTGTAGTAAGACAATAATAATTTGGCCTCTTAGATCTAAGCTTTGTAGCACTGTAAACACCCTCCAATTAGTAGATTAGATGAAGACTAAGACATATACACCAAGTCTTGGTTGTAGATAATGTTGTCAAACTCCAAATCACAAGATCTCTTAGAAGAAGTGTGCCCCTCTTCAGTAATTTCGCCCCACTAAGAGAAAAATAGCGAGAAAAATCACCCTGGTGATAGCTAACAACTCTGAAGTGAGATCTCTCTCAAATCCAATGTCTACAATCCTCCACGAACTCCTCTCTCATGAACAATGCGCCCTAGATTTGCAGAAAGACTCCAAAATTACGCCTTGCTTCCTCAACTGCTACCAAAACTAAATAGAAAGTGATGTAGAATGGTGAGGGAGGAATCTTTCACCTCCTTGGCCAAGCTTGGATCATGAAAGGCGGGATAATTCACCACCGAGCTGATATCTAGGGTTTGTTCAGTCAAAACCCTCAAAACCCCCAAGTATCATGGGCTCTCTAGCCAGATGCCAGACATCAAAATGATAATCAACGTAATGAGAGAATAGAGGCCCTTCAGTTCCATTTTGAAGGCTATAAATGGGCCAATTCTGAGCTATAGAAAAGAGAGAAAGAATTCAACTTTGAGAGAAAAGTTACTTTGGAGAAATTATTTACTTCATACTGAATTGGCATTCGTTTGTCCTTTAAGTCTGAACACAGTGTTCAACCCCCAAGATCTTCCCTTATTGATTGAGAACCTCATTGCTTCTCTTTTATGAGCTTGCCTTTGGTGGAGGCCCAGCTGGAAGGAACTTAATTTCTCGGTTCTAAACCATGCCGACACGGAAGTCTATAACATTTTCACTTCTGTTGATCATATATTAATAGAAATACTCTTTTCCCGTCCAATTGATATCTTGAAAATAGTTTAATTATTATTCCATGGGCATATTTGTCATGTTTATTAATGGATTATGCTATTGAATGTGTTAACATTATATAATATCACCAAATGCTTGCTTTCCTTGGTTGTTGAGGACTAGTTGCAGGTATATTGCTTTGGGTCGTGTGCTCAACAGTGGACTTCATCGAACGTCTAGATGAGGTAGGCCTTTTATCTTGTCTTGCTAGCATATTTGTTTACATAGCATACTTGAGAAGAGAGTTGATTTCTACAGTCATTTCCATCTATTGTGGTTTACCCTAGCCATAGAGAGATTTTCCTCTTAACAGAATTGGCAACTCCACTGGGGATTGAATCTTCTTTCTTAGGGTTTGGAGTACTTTTCTACTTAGATTGCTCTCATTTCTATTGTGCTTCTTGTCGTATCATTGCTTGATAGCCTCTGTTCACTCTAGGTCTGAGTTTTCAGCCTTCTGGCTTGCCTAGCCTTGTTTTTGAGACATATACGTGATCTTTAGCCTGACAGTTGCGTACATACGCAGGTTGTCCCTCTGCAAGATGCGTACATACACTCTCTTTAACTAAACAGTCGTATACATCATCTTTCCTTTCTTGTTTGTTGGGTTTGGTGGTTGTTGGGTGGGATTTGATGTGTGCTAAGTCTTCTTAGGTATTTGTAGTCCTTGTTAAGTGCTTGTGGGATGACAGGGAACCTGTCTTTGGTTAAATTTTTGGGCGGAGTCTTTCTCATCATCTTTTCATTTTGATTGTCCTTAAACATTGGGCTAGGTGTTTTGCTGCTTGGTATCCTGTTTAAGTTATATCTTTCTATACACCGTAGAGTTTTATATATCGAGTTGCTTTTTAGTCCATGCATTTTCATTTTTATTATATTTGAAAAAACAAAAATATTAGGCATTTTGGTCTTTTGAGTCCTTATCATTAGCTTAGTGCATGTAATGAAAGATTGCATTTTTACTTCA
>JZKD02S0230326.1:0-21553 GCA_000966675.3 Picea glauca
ATAGGACAATCCTCTTTACATGCAAAGGGAAAGATAGGAACGAGCCGATAAAGAAGAACAAAATTTCATGGAGAAAGCTAATGAGTTGATACCTTGTTTTTCCCTTCCGTTCTTTCATTTTTCTGTCAATAGGATTCTTCCTCCAGTGGAGTCTTAGATTATGGAGTCACCAAGTGAATGATATTCAGTCTAATATATGTTCACTTCTTGTTCACCATCAAGAAGAGAATATGATTGATGTCCTTCTCCCAGGGAACATTACTGTGTTCTTTATGTTCCCCAGCAATGGCGCCAAAATATGTTAGCGCTAGAAGTTGACTCTTGACTACTAAAGAGTCAAGCCTAGCACACCTTGTTTCAAAATGTTCAATAGGGGTTTTAAGATGGATAAATATTTGCTCGTTTTGAAATGGAATAATGATATGATATGCTAAGATCACTCACCTAAGTGAAACAAGTCAGGTAAACAAAATTGATGGCTAGAAATTTAATATTTTAAGTGGTGTGATTGAGAGAAGGGGAAAAACAAAGACTAATAAATACACGAATAAAAAATCGTTTCTTTAATGTCTTTATGTAGAATAGAAATAAACCTTTATCCATAATTGATTGTAAATAATATTTAAGGAGGAAAACACCAATGTGTTAAATATTACTAAAACCCTTTAAAGCAACCTTCTCAGCACAAAAATCATTTTTCATAAGCTTGTATAACATCAACAAACTGTTCAGAAGAAAAAATGAAGATGATAAACAAAGAAAGATAACAGACTAACCATCAATTTCATTAGTAGTTGAAGTCTTTACATAGGCAAGATAGATCAAAATAGTCTTAATATATGTAATATCAAGCCAAAATCATGGATTCAACCTTTCTGTAGCTCTCTCTCAGTCTCTCAGACTGAATTCCCCCCTTTTACATAGGATTTTCCATGAAATTTATAGATCTATGAGATATCAACTAGATCCTCAAAGTTTGGATCTATTCTACTCAAAATAGACATAGATGACACCTCCTAGGGTTGAAATTTCACTTAGTCAAATCAACAAGATTACAAAAAATCTAGAAAATCGGTCCCATACCTAAAATCTAGGGTTTGAAATTTAAAGCATTAAATACATTCAAATCAAATCAAATATTTGAGGATATTTAGAAAAAATATCCTCCTTGAACATACATGTGTCTTCCTGGCTTGAAACCTCATTTTGGCATGTGTGGTATTGAACTAAGGGCTAACTATCCCATTTCACAACATATGGCGAATTTCTAAAAAATAAGTTGTAAATATCTGCTTGTATCTCCCAAACCATGACACATGTGTGAAAACAGAGGGAGGTTTTTGTATATGATATTGTTCTTGAGAAAAAAATCTTTCATTTTTTCAAAATACCTCTCCATATCCTCGTAATATGTTCCCAAATCTGATGACTAAAACATGAAAATTCTTGTATTTTCAAATCTGGAAAATGAGTTGTAAAGCTCTACTTGTATCTCCCAAACCATGACACCTATGTGAAAAATAAGGGAGGTTTTTGTATATGAGCTTGTTCTTGAGAAAAAAATATTTCATATTTTCAAAATAACTCTCCATATCCTCGTAATATTTTCCCAAATATTATGACTAAAACATGAAAATTCATGTATTTTCAAATCTGAAAAATGAGCTGTAAATATCTGCTTGTATCTCCCAAACCATGATGCCTGTGTAAAAATTGAGGGATTTTTTTTATATTAGTTTGTTCTTGAGAAAAACCTCTTTCAATTTTGAAAAATACCTCTCCATATGGTTAGAGTCGGAGCTTAAAATTGACTACAAGAACATGCATTTCCATAAAATCCCATGTTTTTTGTGTGGATAGTTGCGGGAACTTCCTGTAGCGACATAAAAAAAAATAGTTTTTCACGTTTTCAACTCCTTTCCTTGCCCAGGTTACATTTGATCATAAAAAAATGAGGAATGAAACCTTATATACAAGAAACAAAAAAGTTTTCTTCCATTATCCATCATTTTCAATCATATTTTAGGATTTGTATAAGAGGTGAAGTTCTCAAACTGTCATATCTCCATGAAGCTGTGTTGGCTAGCAAATACAAACTGTTTCTTCTGGTCTACTGGGATTGAGAACGAGTTTTAATTCTCATTGGATTATCCTCTTGGTGTTTTGGCGCTCAACTTCGATAGTTTGTGGACTAATTGTAGATTGGCCCTATGGGCTCACTATTAT
Source organism: Picea glauca (assembly GCA_000966675.3). Taxonomy (NCBI): domain Eukaryota; kingdom Viridiplantae; phylum Streptophyta; class Pinopsida; order Pinales; family Pinaceae; genus Picea; species Picea glauca. The sequence continues at coordinate 2,227 of JZKD02S0230326.1, forward strand.
TTTAGCCAAATTTATTAATAAAAATAAATAAAAACCCTGCATAAAGGCCGAGGAGAAAAATTGGCTTAAAAACCAATTTAAATTCAAAATTTTTCAAACTTTGAATCTTTCCCAAGAGAACCTGAATATCTTAACCAAAAATGTGAATCTGAAGCATTTCCTAGGAAAAATTAATGAAGGCACTACCAGAAGTTCCCGTAGAGAAATTGTTTCCTTGAAATTGCTCAAGACAAAAAGAGTGCTAACAACGATGATGGTTATGTGATGTGATTTGACAGAGAAATATGCATTTCCATTCAATCTAGCACATGACGAGGTGACATGTGGCCTTTGGAGAACCAACGATTTTCACCTAGAGGCTCAACGTCTCTCTTGGAGGCCTAATGTCACCCTTTAGGGAATGATGTCACCCCGTAGGGGCCTTTATTTTAATGTTATTTTGTTTTTGTAAAATGCAAAAAAAAATTAGAGGGTCAATCCTCTTTTTATTTTATAATTGACTTATAAAGTGGAAAAATTAGGGTTAGATGACCTTGTATAAATAAAGGTCATCTCACTCTCATTTTATCATCAAGGTTTTGAGAATTACATACTCTCTTAGCTGAAATTTTCTCCCTACTTGGTCAAATACCTCCATCTCTCTCTTATTTTATTGTGGATGATTTTACTTGCCTATCGGAGGAACATTCTAGGTGCTATCTCTTGGATGCTTGTTTCTTGGTAATGCGATGGAATATTCTTGATAAAGAAGGGTTTTTCATGCTATCTCTTGAACTAGGTAAGGAATTTATGCAATTGTTTTGTTTCTTCTTGTTTTTAAGGTTATTTTTTATAAACCCTTGGAGGATTATAATGGCATACACCCTCCATCAATATGCTTCTTAATTGTCATTGAAAGAATCTATTTTAAAAAGGTTGCTACAAGGAGTAGAAGGGATTACACCCTTGTAGATTTACCTTACTAAGGATTATTTTATCTAGGGAGTAAAAGGGCTTACACCCCTAGATAAGTAACAAAACCTAGCTCATATACAAGATACTTCATAACCCGATAGATAAGGAACTAATCTACTTGCATTGGAGATTGAATATTAATGCATTGTTATATGTTATTTCTTGAGATATTTCAATTGTTCAAGTTGGATTTAATACTACATGTTATAAGATTTATTGTTCCCTAGAGGTGTCTTGATTGGCCAAGTAATATCATCAATGTTATAAACTTAATGCTACAACAAATAGGGTTGCATCAAACTCATGTTCCTTTCATTGTTTACTTAATTTTCTACCGCTAAAATTCACTTGCACGCTGCCCTAATTAATCTACTAGTTATTGACTATATTTTGTGTGGTTTACTTGTTGATTCTAGCGGCTATAATTTGTTGTTGTAGCAATTTTTTGCTACATACGCAAGGCTATAAAAAATAGTTCTAATAACACTAACTAATAACCCTCTAATTGATATCAAAGTCTTTCTTTAATCATTGAGAATTTATCTATTTATTGCTAACTTTGTTTACAATATCTGGTAGTTGATTTTGATGGTTAAGTTTGTAGATATTATTATCCCTTTTTTATAATATATATATTTCCATACTATTTCAATTTGGGATAGCAAGGTTTCTTGTTGAATCCCTTTTTGGTTTTGAGGCTTCATTCACTATATATTGTCTTGTTTCGGGCAAGGTAAACATTGTTTTGCAAGTACATCACCTTTGGAAACCATTTATCTTCTCATGAGACTCTTTCTCAAGCCTCCTTCCCATATTTGACCTTGACCTATAGGGAAATTATTCATCTCCTTTCACTTTCCATCTCAATCCCCCTAGGGTCACCTAGGATCCCCCCCTTTTCATGATTCTATCATCACTAAAGTGAGGTGAGTGTTTATCTAAGGTGAGAGTGGGTAAATACTCCTATAGTTGTCACACCTATGTGATTTGGGTTGGGATTTTCCAAGATACATATTGTGCGATAACAATTCCAATGAATACTATAACTCTTCTGATGACAGTGACCATGAAACAATGTATATTCTCTTCATGTCCTTAGAAACAGAGACCGATGTACTAGAAAATAGAAACATAGATTTAAAAGAAGAAGACAATCCTGAGATTGATGGAGAAGTGGATCTTGAAGGAGAGCTCATATGTTCTCTAAATGAAATAGAGAGACTAAGGAAAAATAAATGGCTACAAAAGGAGCAACTGAAGGAGTACAAAAAATAAATACTTTGTATCAAAGAAAGCTCTGATGAAATTGAAAAAAAAATCAAGTAGAAGAGAAAAAGAGAATTGAATAACTTTTGAGAGCTTGGATAAATGAAAAGGAAGATTCCTGCAGCAGCCTATAACATGAAATAGTTTATTTAATAAAGGAGTTGGAGAAATCAAATACCAACATGAAATTTGAAAATAGATCTGCAACTCTAGATGAAATCCTAAACTGCCAAATATCACCATTTGATAAGACTGGTCTTGGCTACAGTAAGAAGAAGGATTTTGATAAAGAAGACTCAACCTTCTCAAAATAGTTGAGTGAAGGAAATACCAAGAGTTATGTTAATGTGCTAAAAATAATATCAATCTTGAAGACAAAAAGAGGTAAGAACATAATGGTCCACATGAGACAAATCTTCCTCACAAAGGCAGAATCAGAAAGACTTTTCCATCAATATGGAATCATACAATTAGGTAAAAAAATCCTTTCTCTAGCTATTGTTACTCTTGCAATGGTTTTGGTCATAAAGATGTATATTGTAGAATAAATGCTAAAGTGATTTATATGAGGAACAAAAACAAATATGCCTATGAATTATCAAGGAGAAATTACAAATCAATTTCCCCTTTACTGAATTATAACATTATATTTTATAACTGCAACAATTATGGGCATATAGTAAAGTTATATGGAAGTGTTTTAAGAAATTATAAGAAAGAGGAAACCCCAATAGTCATGGAAAGAAATCAAGAACAAAGGGAACAAAAGAAATAAAAATCCTTGATCATACAAGTTTTACTACATGCAAAAAATAATAGGGATGAGTGGTACATTGACAATGGATGCTCAAGTCACATGACAAAAGATAAAACAAATATTATCACCTTGAAAAATAATGAAAGCAATGTTACCTTTGGGGAAAATGGCACTTCAAAGATAGTTGGGAAAGGCACTCTTAGTCTTGATAAAGGAGTTGATAAGGTAGAAAATTTTCTATGTGTTGAAGACTAGAAACACAATCTTATCAGTGTTAGCCAGATGTGTGATCAAGGACACACTCTCACTTTTGAATCCCTAGAATGTAATATTGGAAGGGGAAATTCAGGAAAACTTGTTGCAAGAGAAATCATAAATCCAAACAATGTGTATATTGTTGATGATATTAGTGGAGAAAATATTTTCATGGGGAAGATAGATGAAAGATGGTTGTGGCATAAAATAATGGGCCAAATTAAATTTTAAAACTTGGTAAAAATCAACACCAAACAAGAAGTAAGGGATATGCCAAAGATCACAAAATCCTCAAACATTGTTTGTAAGCAATGTCAGCATCAAAAACAAAAAACGGTGAGCTTCAAGTAAAAGGAATATACAACATCCAAACCATTGGAACTTGTGCATAAAAATATCCGTGGACCAACAAGAACACAAATTCTACAAAGAGAAAATTAGTGTATGTTACTTATTGATGAATATACAAGAATGACTTGGGTTTCCTTTCTCATAAGTAAATCCAAGGCATTTGAAAATTTTAAATCTTTCAAATCTTTAGTTGAGAATGAGACTGACATGAAAAAAAAAATGTTTAAGGTCAGATAATGGAGGTGAGTTTACATCTAATGAATTTGACGAATTATGTAAAACTCATGGGATAACAAGAGATTATTCACCTTTAAGAACTCTTGAACATAATGGAGTGGTTGAAAGGAAAAACATACATGTAGAAGAGATTGTTAGGACAATGTTGAATGAAGCAAGATTATTAGACATTTTTTGGAGAGAAGTAGTTTACATTCTAAATAGAGGGGAAATAAGGGTTAACAATGATAAGACACCCTATGAATTATGGAAACGAAAACCAACATCTATAAAACATTTCAAAATATTTGGAAGCGAGTGTTATATCAAAAGAGATGACGAGGATCTAGGAAAGTTTGACTCAAGAGAAGATGAATGAATTTTCCTTGATTATTCATCAAGAAGCAAATCATATAGATGTTACAACAAAATACTACAAAATATTGTTGAAAGTATAAATGTCATAATAGATGAAGCAAGACTTGATAAGAAAATACTACAAACAAAATAAACAGAGTGAAGTAAAGAAGAAGACTAAGAAAATGAAGAAGAGGAAGAGGAAACATAATGCCAAGATACACAAGCCCCATCAAGGTTTGTGCAGAAGAAGAATCTAGAAGACTTAATTCTTGGTGATAAGAATGTTGAAACACAGACTAGGAGAAAATTGACAAGCACTTATGAATAGGTAAATCTCTCCTTACTGTCCAAAATAGAGCTTGATTGTTTTGCAGAGGCTAGTGTTGATAAACATTGGGTTAATTCTATGGAGGAAGAGTTGAATTATATTGAAAAAAATCATACATGGGAAATTGTACCAAGGCGTAAAGACAAAAATGTGATTGATACAAAGTGGGTATTCATAAATAAGTTAAATGAAGATGGGAAAATAGTCAGAAACATGGCAAGATTGATTTGTAAGGGATATGCTCAAGTGGAAGGTATTGATTTTGAAGAAACTTTTTCTCTTGTTGCAAGATTAGAATCCATTAGATTTTTTTTTGCATTTGCAAGCTTCAAGAATTTTAAAGTGTATCATATGGATGCCAAGTCATCATTTCTAAATGGAAACCTAGAGGAAGAAGTGTACATTGAACAACCAGAAGGATTCTTATTATCATAAATTAAAGATCTTGTCTGTATATTGAAGTAAACACTTTATGGAATAAATCAATCTCCTAGAGCATGGTATTCAAGACTTGACAAGTACTTGCAACAACAACTTTTTAAAAGAGGAATTGCAGATAGAAATCTCTATATCAAAACAAAGGAGAAGATCAATTAAGTGTTGTAGTTTACATGGATGATATTATATCTGGTTGCAGAAAAAATTATATGTGTAAAGAATTTTCCAAAGAAATGAAAAGCGAATTTGACATATCCTTGCTTGGTGAACTGTATTTTTTTCTTGGGTTACGAATTACACAATCCAGTAAAGGGATATTTATTTGAAAAACCAAGTACATTAAGTAGATGTTGAATAATTTTGAAATGGAGGACTCTAAACATGCCAGCACACCCATGATCACTAGTTGTAAATTGAGCAAAGAGGATGAATCAAAGGAAGCAAATCAAACTCTGTATAGATCAATGATTGGAATCCTACTATATGTGATAGCTTCAAGGCCAAATATTATGCAAGTAGTAGGGTTAGTGTTACACATCAAAATTATACACTTGCATATAAAGTGTTGCAAGTGTCTCATTTGGAGGAAACGTCATATTTTAAGTGTCGCAAGTGTTGCAGGTGTTGCAAGTGGCACAAACATCACATTATAAGTGTCACAAGTGTCGTAAGTGTCACATGTAAACCATCGCAAGTGTCACACGTGTCGTATCATGATTCATGCAAATTTTTTAGGTGTAGAAACTCAATCGATGCCTTAGAAACATTTTTCACAACCTCCAAATCATGTTAGAGAGAAAAGCCACATCATTGGCAGTTGATACACATCTTTTCCTTGGAAAATTCAACTAATGTTTTAGCATTTATGAAGGGTGCCATCCCCCTAGCCATACTGGGGGAGTGCCATGGTTCCCCCTCTACCATATTACGGGAGCATCACTACTAGGATGGTGCCATGTCTCTCACTATGGGGGAGCGCCATTCTTGTTGATGAAAAAGGGGGATCTTCTCCACCAAATTCTATGGGCTAACTCTCTCAGATTGGGTTATTTATGTTCAACCCTCATGCTTGGGTTTCACCTTAGGATATGATACAAACCTTAAGGGTCCATATCCTCATCCTTATCCCTCATTTTCTCATGGTATTTGTACTTCTCATACCTATAAATAGAAATTATTTCCATGGGGAAGGGAGAGGAAGAAATCAGTAATAGCATCGTTATTTTGATATTATATTTCTCATGCAAAGGGTTGGATGAGGATAAACTGAAGGAGTTGTTGCATATTCAAACTCAAATTGTAAGTATCTACCTTTGGTTATCAAATTAATATACTTGGCCTATTTCCTTCAAGTATGTGTTTTTTCACATTTACTTGTCTATTGTCATTCAATCTTCATAGGTAGATCTATTTAGTTAATTATATAGAGTGGAAGAAATGTATCTTTGTTTTTTTTGCAGGATTAAGGAGCTTAGGAATCAAGATCAATATTTGGATCATCAAGGACAATCAACGAAATAAGGTATGTCACATTGTTCTTCTCCCCGTTCAACTAGCTAAATTAGATCCGAAAGGAATATAGAAACCATTTGTACTTTTCTTTCTTGGTAATAGGGGTCTGATAATCAAAGGGAGATTTCACCTGTCCACAGGGGAAATATTTCATAACAGAAATTGGAAACTCTACTGGGGACCAACTTTGACTAGTCTTTCCTCGGATAGTATAAAACATGTTACCATCATTAGGTCTTGTTTGATGATTGATTATGAATCAATTCCCTCTTTCATCTGCTTCATTGAAAGCTTCACAGAGCCATTAACTGAATCTCCATGATATTTTACCTTTTTTTTCAACTTTTTTCAGCTTTTCCAGGACTGTCCCTCCCCTGTAGTGGGCACTAGAGTTCAATTTTCAAGCTAGCTCTCCCTTGTTTCTCTATAGGGAGTGCCACTCCGCCCTATCTCTTTGAGGATAGGAGTGCCACCCTCTCATTTCAGTGAGAATCTCCAAGTTTTCCAAGTACTGCTCATTTTTTTTTATATGAATTTTTTAACTTAGGAATCCTCTGTTTGTTTTTGGATTTATTTGATGTAAATAACTTTTATTATTCTTTGTTGAGCTTGAAAATTCTTCCTAGATTAAGAGATTGGTTTGTTTTACGTTTCTTTGGTTCAATCCTTGCTTCGCAAGATCATCAGTCATCTTCCTGATTAGAAGGGCTTGTTGGTCATTGAGTTCCTTATCAATCTTATCTTGATTGAATGGATTGAAACTCAATTTATTTCCACACACTATCTTTGATATAATTTATTGTTGCTCACTTTTCAAAGATTATTGAGTGTGTTTTTCTTGATTTCTTGACTTTCTTGGATCTTTGTTTGAGTGAGTTTCATTCTCTTTGATTTATTTTCCGAGTATCTTTGTTTGAACAATATTGTGTTTCCTATTATATTCCATTCTAAGTTGTGAGATATTTCATTATTAGTGAAAGAATGAAGCATTAGAACCACATCATTGTTTGTATCTAAAAATAAAACAAAGAGAATTTGCAGAACTTCATATGCATTGGTCTTGAAAATTGAAATATTTTATTTTTGATAATTTGGAGAATGTGTGAATTCTTATTTGGAAACAAAATTGCATTAAGTATTTGAATTATTTTGAGTGTTTGTTAGTTACAAAAGAAATAATATCTTCTCCTTACCATAAATAGAAGTTCATCGAAAAAGAAAAAAATTGCATTTCATTATTTTTTATTTCTTTTGGAGTCGAGTCTTTGAACATCATTATCTTCACTATCATTCACCCTTGAGTAACAAACAACCATGAAAATAAGAACTAATTAAAATTAAAATAGAAACTTTTATCTTTTATATATTTACACCAACTATCGGCTAGGAATAGAGCTTTGGAATGGGTTGTTAGGTTAAATCTCCAAAGAATTAAAGACACACACAAAATCTTGTGATAGGGAGAGAAAATCCAATTTTCGTATAAGCATAGATGGGACCCCCCTCTCACATAGGGGTTAAACATGAGGTCGTGTGTAGGAGAGAAATGGACAATGTCCCTCTGAGGCTTAAACAATCGTAGAAAAATGATCATATATTAGGGGTAGAAAAATGATCGTATATTAGGGGTTCTTCCTGAGAATCAGTTGTTTTCATTTGGTCTCGAAACTTCGTGAATCCTAAATCTGTTCAGGGTCCTTACAAGTTTACTAGTCCACTTGTCTTCAGTTCTTTTGAATAATTTTGAACTTGATATCCTTCCCATACGTTTGGACCTGACTGTTGACTATACTCTCCCATAGGCTGACTATGAGTTGGTAACCTTAGTGGCCATCATATTTAGGGTTTATACACGAGGTGACAGTGAAGAGAAGTCTTTATTATACCTGGATTAGATGTTGGTCAAACTCACTCGAGCTCCTTGGAGGGTAACCCGTGGGTAAAACCATGAGGGAACTTGCACGAATACATATGTATATTAAAAATGTCTCCAACGTAATTGATCCACCTGCTCAATCCTAGCCCCTTCTCACTTTTTTCTTGCGATGTTGAATTTAATCACCAACTAGTACGTTCATTAGGAGAAGTTAGTTTTTTTCCTATTGGTTTTCTATATTTTTTAGTGAGTGTTGTTTGTTAACCCTAGTTGTCCTTAAGATTGATATTGTGATTGAAAAAATTCTTCATCGATCACGTAGGATCAATGGTTTCCTCCATAAGGATACAAACCCTTACCGCCTAATTCACCCGAAGACACTTTCCTTGAAGAAGTTGAAAACTGTTTGGACATTGGGAGTGTTTCTACTCCTTTGATTGAACATCTTGAGGGAAAAATCATAATAGTTCAAGAAGGTCCTATCCTTCATGTTAAACTAGAATTTACCAACCATATTGATCCATTTCTTCTCCGAGTAGACTCTTCAGGAAATATCGTAGGTGAATATTATCCCATATTATTGTCAAGGCCATTTGGACAACTTGATATGGAACCAGAACAACCCAATCCAAATGAATAATATACAAACCTTGTCCTCTCTACTATGGTAGATCCACATCAAAATCATGTTCGTTCTATATGGATAAGTACATTGGGTCATGATCTTTATGAAAAATTCAATTTGAATTGACCACTATTTATCCCTCCACATACATCTATCACCACAGGTGCAAATGTGGGACCATCGAGTCAATACTTTGACCACCTTCCTGAACCAACACTTAATACCTCTACTACTTCAAGACAAATAATGAGTGATACAGGTCTTGTACTTCCTAGTCATTTACAAAGTACTATGATGGTTACACCAACGATGCCTTTTCAAGCAACAAATTCATTCACCCCACATAATCATGTTGGGACACAATGATCTGGATGTATGAGCAAAATGAAATGAATAATAGACTGAATAAATAACACAGAGATACGAATAAAAAAAACATATATCTAGTGAACAATAACTTCTATTGAACAAATAAAATAGGCTGAAACTATAAAACTGCAGAATTGAAAACAACCTCGATGAACTCATCTACAGATTCATCTCCCTCATAGGTAGGGTTTGGAGGCATATCAGTTAGACAGGGAAGGGCAAACGAAGTGGTGGCTCAAAGATATAATACATGAATGAAGCTATATTGCAATAGTACATGCCCTGAAGGCATGTTGGCATTACTTAATTGGAAGGAAATTTGAACTACAAATAGACTTGGTTTGAAGAGAAAAAAGTAATAGCAGCCAAACTGGTAAAGACATAAGAACCTGTACCAATCCTTTCAATAACCCCCAAATATCGATGTGGATAAAGATGTTAGTTGTGGAAAGGGGATTAATGACCATTGAATCTAATACCAGTGAAGCATAAACCCTGCACTCTAAGGGGGGGCATGTCAGAACCAGGAAGTGATAGGAACAGATGTGATCTATAGTAGTCTCATGGCCTATTTTCACAACCCAAAAAGGGAAAGAAGGTTACAGTGCTTCCTTAATTATACCCACCACATGCCCTGATTGCGGATGTTCGATAGGCCCATAATGTTGAGAACACCATTGTATTCCAAGTTGTCTTATGAATTCCTATCATCCGTCGAAGCATAGTAATGAGAACTTTGTTGATTGCCTCAACCTGTCCATTGGCCCATGGATAATAGGGGGTTGAGTTTTCATGGCGAAGACCCAACTTTTTAGTAAGTTCAAACATCATAAAATTCTGAAAATGACTACCGTGATCAGTAACGATAGCTTGAGGGATACCAAACCGGGTAATGATATGATTGAATATGAATAATGCTTCATTTCTCCCGATGTTATCAAATGTAGACATCACCTCGGCCCATTTAGTGAAGTAATCCACCTCTACAATGATGTATCCATGCCCCTCGGCCGAGTGAGGATTACATGTCATGAAGTCAATGCCCCATTTGGAAAATAGACCAACATAAACTATAGGATGTAAAGGAGAAGGATGAGATCTTATCTTGTTATTATAATCTTAGCAAGCATGGAATTTATGAACAACAGTGATGCAATCCTTAAATAAAGAAGTCCAGAAATAATCACCTTGTAAGATATTTTGTGCAGTGGCATACCCAGACATATGACCGCCACATGCTCCAGAGTGAAAGTCATTCAAATTTTTCTCAACTTCGTCGTAAGTGAGACATCGTCAAAAAATTGAATCAACACCATGGAAATAAAGAGTGTCACCTATAATGATGTATTGGTGGGCTTGATACTGTATACGATGACGATCTGTACTAGAGAGATTAGGCCAGAAAGTTTGAGTCTGGAGATGGATAATTCGATCTTTGTACCATATGTCATCAGAACTGATCAGAAAAAGGGATTCATCAAGTAAGGAATCCTCTAGCACATTTTCTGTCTCAGGGGAGGGAAGGTCACATATCAGTTTGGAGAAAACCAAAGATTTCTTGGACTTAGCATGTTCAAAATCTAAGTCAAACTCCTAGAGAATAACTATCCATTTGGATTATTTTCCCCCTAGCAATTGTCGCGTAAGGATATGTTGCATAGGGTTTCAATCGGAAATAACAATGGTCTTGCGTAATAGGATGTAATGACGAAAACGTTGGACATATTGAACGACTGCCAAGGTCGGTTTCTCCATATGCAGGTATTTGGTATCAGTGGTCATAAGACTCTGAATCAAATAGTATATTACATGTTCATCATTCGAATCATCCTCTTGGAATAAAACCATGGAAGTGGTAGAGTCTGAAGCAACTAAGTAGAGGAAATAATCACAACTATAGTTAGGGGGAAACAATAATAGTGTACGAGTTAAGGTGAGTTTCAAAGCTTTGAAGGCTTTTTTTGTAGTATCGTCCCATACGAACCTATAACCTTTCTTGAGTAACCAAGTGAATCCTTTTGTCAGTTCAACGTAATTGGGGATGAAGCGACGTAAAAAAATTTCCTTCCCTTGCAAACTTTAGAGCTGGTGTAAAGTGGAAGGAGGAGGTAGATTAAGGATAGCCTCAACCTTCAAGGGTCTAATCGAATCTCATGTATCGAAACAATAAAACCAAGAAGTCAACCGGATTCCACACAAAAAATGCATTTGTGTGGGTTTAAGAGGATACGATAATAACGACAACATATGAAAATGGCCCTCAAATGCACTGGGTGATCTTGGCGATGCATGGAATGCATCGATATATCATCGAGATAAGGTTGCATGATGTGATTAATATCATGGAAAGCATAAGACATAGCACGCTAAAAATTCGCGCCAACATTCTTGAGACCAACGGGTAATTTCCGGTAGGCAAAGGTCCCCCAAGGGAAAATAAAAGTGGTCTTGTGTTGGTCTGTGGATAAGATATTAATTTGATTATAGCCAGAGAAACCATCCATTAAAGAGAATATTTTGCTGCCGGTGCATTCGTCAACGATTTGGTCAATGAAGGGGGTTGGGTAATTGTCCTTAGGACAAGCCTTATTTATGTCCCTATAATCTACACAGATGCGAATGGTACCTTTTTTTTTTTATTCACCGGAACTACATTGGATACCCAATCAGTCAAAGCCACAGGATAGATAAAGCCATCTTTAAGAAGTTTTTCAACTTCAATCTTGATAGCAACATCTTTATGTGGGTGCATTGGGCAAAGTCTCTTCCGAATGGGTTTAGCGCTTGGGTATGTCTTAATCTCATGTACAATGATATCAGGATCAATGCCTGGCATCTCTTCATAACTCCAATTGAAAACGTCATGGAATTCTTGGAAAATAGTTGTGTATTCTTGGACCTCATCAATAGAACAAGAGGCTCCAATATGAAGATTCTCCACGACTTCGGGTTTAATAGATATGTCGAGAGAGACAGTAGGTGAAATTTTTCTCAAGTTCCCTTCGTACAAAACATCATGTAATGACTTAGGAATTGAGGAAACAACCACAATGGTTGACGAAGTCGAAATCCATTGGTAACTCTCTATGGTGTCACGTTCTAGAAAGAGAATGGAGCGATGATGCCCATCGTCCCAGGGAGTGTCTTCCATAGACATGACTGACATGATAATCCCATCAGTAGGAAAGATCACATGAAATGGATCAGGAGATGAATCACAGAGATATGGAGAGGAGGGGGTTGCTAATTGAATAACTTGATAAGAGGATTCGAGCGGACTTAAAGGCATCTTGTCTCCATAACGAGGGTAATCACCAAGGATAGGTACTACCCATGGGTCATATGATGCAGGGGTTTCACGAACGGTGGTGGAGATCATGTTAATAGAGGCAACAAAAGGAGGAATAATATCGGGTGGTGGGATTGGAAAAGTACCCATCAGATTTGAATCTTTCAAAAGACCCACTCCGACATTCTCATAACTAGGCGGTGTCTTAGATATAAAGGGAACGTTTCTAGTATGGGAATCAGAATTAAATAATGCCAGTTGGTCAATGATAACGACCTTTCCTTGGTGTGGGAAACGTACCAGACAGAAAAGAGTAGAAACAATTGCAAGCATGAAATCAATCCAGCTACGACCAAGTAAAAGGTTACAATCAAGAGGTGCATCGAAGACCTCAACTTCGACATTGACTGATTTACCCTCCAACGTAATAGACAACGAGGGAAGAAAACCATAGGGTTTAAATCATGTACCATTGAAATCCTTAAGTGTATTGTGTGATTCAGTGAGGGTAGGAGAGCTAATGGATTTCCAACAAGTAATAGACATAATGCAAATCGAGTCTCCTTCGCCAATCACAATTCTACAAATATTATTGTTTTCAGCAACAACTTGGATCTTGAATGCTAATTGAGGAGGAATCCTTGGAATGTGATCTTCCAAGTCAAAGATTATTAAATTAGTATCCATGGGATCAGTTCCACCAATGGCCTTTGACGGTGCCTTCCGTTGAGCAGGAAAACTTTGAAGGACTTCGAGAGATGACATGGAAGAGGGTGCTTGTGCAAGTTCTTCTACAATACTATAGTTTTGTGCAGCACGTCCATGAGGATTGAACGCAAAATTTCAAACAACGCCCTTGGGAGGAGGGTGAAGGACTGTATCGAGACCCGGTCTTTCGAGATGAAAAGGCTCGTTTGGAGGTGAAGTTGAAGGAGAAGGTTGAACTAATGAAGGTGGTATATCATCCATTTTCTCTTTTAATAGAGAGTAATCCTTGGCTCGAGTTTCAACTGCAACTTTGTTATTTTTAGAATCACTAGTACACGTAAGGGCATAAGAAGAGGTAAAAGGAGTATCTTGGTCATGAATGACCAGTTGGAATTGTTGTTGAGAAGGGAAAGGTTGTAACAAAATGACAGGTGTGGGAGGTTTTCCGCTCCCTTGGAGGAACTTAGTAGCCTTGACGCGTCTTGGAAAATATTTTGTGTAATGATCGTCACCACAAATCAAGAAGGGGTAATAAGGCTTACATTTGTCTTTCTCATCAGCAGTTTTTGTTTTGGATTTATCAGATTGTGGATTATTATTATTGTCCTCCTTGTTCTTACCCTTCCCTTTCTTTTTATTTTGATTCTTTCTGGTAGGTGCAGATTGAACATAATTAATGAGATTTGGGATTAAAAACAAAAGTGAAAAAGGATAGTGATACCAGAGCAAGAAGATAATCAGAAAAAATAGAGTAAGCAGAAACCAAGTAAAAGAACAAGAAAAATTATGTAGAGGAGAACATAATATGCGAAAGAAGAATATTGTATTATCAAAATAGTGTCGACCTTTAGGGTCTCATCAGTGATACAAAATTTAATATTTACAATGATGTCCTTTTATGGATTGCGTTCGAGTTCAAAAGCAGAGGAATCAAAAAAGTTGGGGGAGCTCAACTGTTGGAATGGTTAGAGAATCCTGAAAGTCAGGAACAGAACTGACTGATCTGATAGATGGCAGAAAAACGGAAACTACGCTTGGAAGTCAGGGCACAGAATTTGAGGTGTCTCTGTGGAGTAGTACTGATTGATCTGATAGATGGTAGAAAACAAAAAATACGTTCAAAAATCAGGGTGCAGAATTCGAGGTATCTCTGCGGAACAGTTGCAACGATTTTCTAAACTCTACAGCAAGGGAACAAATCTCGAGAAAATGGCCGACTTTGAAAAACATATTGTATGACGAAAAGTATGAAACTTCTTCAAATCGATCGATGGGAGATGAATAGTTGGAATTTGGATTGGGGGTACTGCCCCCAAACCCCCTGACAAAAGGGGGGATGCGGGGGGTTTCCCCCGCACCCCCAAAGGCGTCGAATGAAACAATCAAAATTTTAGTGACCTGGGTCCCGAAGAGTGTTGCTCATGATGAAGGTTCCCAACTTATGTGGATTCCTCCAAAAAATCAAGGGCTTGGGAATATGTTGAAGCAGAGGGTGACGCTGGAAGAATTCGTGTAGTTTATGGTTTAGGGTACCCCCAAGGTTCAAAGATCTAGTAGATTCACAAAAATCTAACTTTAACACCAGGGGGGCCCTCTTGATACCTTAATGTTGAATGGGTCCATGCACACAAACCTGATGCAGTAAAGCATCCATTTGATTCCAATTGACTTGAGAGAAGCATGCCTGAAGAAAATTAGGTGGGTAACCTCAGGCTGTCAGACGAGAGTAGAACAACTTCCTCATCTTGAGAAAACCAGTCTAATCACTTTCTCGAAGCAAATATCTCTTTAACTTGTTCAGAACAAAAGAAGACTTCTGATGTCGGGGATTCCATGAGGTGAAAGGAATGTATTGATATGCATTAAATGGTTTCTGATAGCATCTGGTGGAAATATTTCTAGAGAGATCAAAATCGGGCTCTTTGAAAAGTACAACATCAAGTAGATTAACACTTGAATTGGAGATACAAGTGGTAATACGAATGCTATCAGGATATATGGACTGGTAACAATCTAGATAATCTTGGAGTCTGTCTCTTGAGCTCAACCAAACTAGAAAAGCATCATCAATGAAGCTTTTGAACAATGAAAATTCTAGAGTGGGCATTCTTCGTTGCACTTCTTTTTCTAAATGACAGAGAAACAAACAATCATACACAAATACAAAGTTACTACCCATTGCAGTACCCTTGATCTGTTGGTAAAAACTGCCATTGAATTCTAAAAAGTGCTATCAAGGAACGAGTTCTGCAGCACTAACCAAAAAATCCACTTTTTTCGGACTAAAGGATTGGATTGTACATTGAGTTAGCATATCCCTGATAGCCAAGAGACCTTCTTGAATTGGAATGCTAGGGTACAGAGATTCCACATCAAAAGTTACTAAAAAACAATCGGTCGAAAATCTTGTTGATTCAATAACTTGGATAAGGGAAAGAGAATCTGGAAGATGGTTAGGTTGTGCCATGAGAGTGTCCAGGAGTTTATGGTGTAGATATTTGGATAGATTTTCAAGCATATATCCATTATAAGAGCAGATAGATCGCCCTACAGGGGGTTATTTTGTACTTTACATATGAAGTAAAGTACACAAGCCCAAGAGTGTTGAGTGTCGACCTGCCTAATGAATTTCCAGTGATTAATATAAATAAGATGTTTGTATCTAGCTTGAAGTTGCCTTAAAGAGGCTTGCATGGTTGTCCAAGGAACTGTGGTAACTGGAGAGTAAACATTGCGATTATATAATTGACGATCACTTTCAACAATATACTTGTCTCTATCAAGCACAATCAAGCCTAAATTTTTATTTGCGGGTTTGATTACAATAAGAAGTCTATGAAGTCTTCGAAGTGCAACAAGTTGAGATCTAGAGAAATGAGGTTTGCTAGAAAAAATAGTTACATCCAATCTGTCATGCAAAGAACATAAACTCGAAGAAAGAGCATGTTCTAATTCAGGTGCATGCAAAGGAGGTTCCCAGAGAGGATTAAGCAATCTAAAGGGATCAAAATTATCCTCTTTAGAAGGTCCAAAATATCTTCTAAGCCTGCATAATCTTGAAAAAGCACCATATTCTTTCAAAATATCTGATCTGGACATTTGAGGTGGGTGATGAATGTACTTATGCCCGAGACCCAAAAACTTAATTTGTGTGTAAGGAAAATGGACAGAAGAAATATTGTGGATAGATTTATTACTAATCCGATGATCTAATAGTGAGACAGTCATATTTACTAAAAGATACAACATATAAGAAAATGGGTCTATTACAGGCAACCAGTACAAGTGCCTTTTTCTACTTACATTTGAGCTTTCCCTTTGTTCAGTGTAGGAAGAGGAGGCAGCGGATACGAAGGTCGAAGTCTTGGATGAGGATGACAAATATGTTGAGCATTTGATTGTTGTGGCACAAATGGGGCATCCGCCAGATCTAAACCAGAGTTCCTAAAATTCTGGTTTAGATTTGAACCCGACTGCCCACCTGCAAATGAAGTGTTTTGATTTGGGTTCTCACTTTGTCTTCCTCTTTTGTTTCTGCGATGACCACACCCATTTTTTGGCTGAGTTATTGGCTGAGCTGAATGGTGCTACCGAACAGGTGCAGTTACTTGAGTGGTTGTAAGAGCGACAGATGCATTAGAGTGAGCGAAGGTGTTTGAATGCAGTTTAATGAGCTGCACCAACTGATCTTGTAGGGGCTTAATGACAGAGGATAAGCATTTCTCTTGAGCCCGAGTATATTTTGAAACTTCTCTCTGTACAAGGGTTGAGATGGATTCTTCTCGAGGAATATCATTGGCCTTCCTGACAGCTTCATCTCGATATTTGTCTCATGCAATATGAGCAGAAGTATGTGAAGCTTGTCGTCCAATCAATTATGAATGCCATTGATTGACTTGATGATCAAAAGAAGTAGTAGTGAAGTTGGCCCATTGAATTGAAAAATATTTTCCCGAAAGTTTACCAACTGAACAAGTAAATTCAACATTCCTGTATGGAAGAGCGAGCTCGCTGATCTTCGCTTGAAATGAATCTTTGATGAGTGGAATATTATACTTGTTTTGATCGATGATCATACGTTCATTTTCAATGTATAGGGAATATCATTCCTTTCGAAAGATAACGATGATGTCTTGGATTCTGGCTCTTAGAGTAGGAGTGGAGTCGGGATCCGAAGATTCCAGACTGGGGACTTTCACCATAAGACTTTGAATAACTTTATCGTCTTCTTGCAGAGAGGCAAGTTTGTCGACGAGGGTCTGTGAATGATGAAAAACTTCAGTGGATTTTTGAAACTCTTTAAAAACGCACTGAATCATGGTCTCCCAAGATTTGGGCATCGTGGGAAGTTCATCGGGTGGAATTTGTGGATGCGCATTAGAAGATTCAAGAATATCTGGAAGATGATGTGACTCTGGATTGGCGTCTTCTTCTGTGGCAGCATTGAGAAGAGATTGAAGGTCTGAATGATAGATATTTCCCAAATTTGTAGAATACGAGCGTGTAATAGGACCCATGTTTAAAAGAATGTCGAATGTATGCTTAGATGGAAGGAGTAGGAGTAGGAGTATTTTGTGTATTAGAATTATTATATTTGGGATTGGTGTGACCGACTTGCGTCGACTGGGTCTCACCGTGGAAATTTCCAATAACACCATCAATAGCATGAGAAGTTGTTGGAGGTTTTGGGGTAGGGTTTGTGGAAGGATGAGGAGCGTCAGGGATCAATTCGTAAAGTGTTCACATTTGCGAATAAACGATATCAATATATTGAGCATGACTAATCACCTTCTCTTCAGTGAAAACACCACCCATGGAAACATCACGAGTGATAGGTCCAATGAGTGATTTGGTAAACCACTCGACTAATAGTTGACCAGGAAGAGGAACTTTGATTAGACGTCTTCTCCTCCTCCACTTATGGATGTGATCATAAATATGAGTGGACGAGGACTGTTTGAAAGAACTCAAAATTTTAGTTCCTGTCTCGTATCAAATTGGTAATTGGTAATGTGTCAGAAAATCCATGGCTAGGGTGTTAAAATAATTGAAGAAACCTTGAGGTAACTCGATGTACCATTTTGCCGCCGAACCCATGAGAGTCCATTGGAAGAGTCATAGTCTGATGGATTCATCCATCAAGGAGTTGGATGAACACCATAGATGAAAATTCATAACATGATTATTAGGATCTTCAGAGAACCTAATAACCTAAATTCATAACTAGTTTGAACGTTCATACCCCAAGTGGGATTCAAAGAACCTGGATACGGTCGATCGAGGTTAGGGGGTACAAAAGAGTTAACTTGAGGATGTTGTCCCCCAAACGGTTGTGGGTTTCCTTGGAGAGGAATATTCCAAGGTAGATATGGTATCATAGGTGTGTTCTGCCCATATAGTGGGTTATGGAATCCAACCTAAGGTTGTCCCCTAAGTTAAGGTTGTGCCCCAATCTGAGGTTGTCCCCTAAATTAAGGTTGCCCCCCAAGTTGAGGTTGTTCCCCAATATGAGGTTTCCCTCCAAATTGAGGTTGCCCCCCAGCTTGAGGTTGACCTCCAACAAGAATATGGAAACCAGAAGTGGCAGAAAGACTAGTGCCTCCAAGTGGATTGGATCCACTAGGGCCAGATCCTCCAAGGAAAGGTGGAGGAGGAACATAATACCCTCTAGAGAGAACCTGGGTAGGTGTAGGCACAAAACCAGTAGCAGGATTATACTCACGAGGAAAAAAAAGTCCAGAAACTTCGGATGGAACCTGGGTAGAGATAGGAATGGAAGTATTCAGATCTCTGTACCCAGGAGGAAGTGTTGGATTCAGTCTAGATGGAAGTGGTGTCCCAATTAGATCTTGGGAGATAACCACATTTCCGGTAGGAATCGTTCTAGATTGAGGGACCAAAGTAGAATGAGCCATCTGAAGAGTAGGAATCGAGTGAGAACCAATCAATATTTGGTCTGAAACAGTGGTGATATTAGTGGTAGTACCAGTGAAATGGTCTAAGGGTATCGTATAGGTAAAAAA
>JZKD02S0230337.1:0-15597 GCA_000966675.3 Picea glauca
CTATCGTGCACCTAAAACGGATATCGTATGCAAAAGCTACGACCCCGGGAAGTTGATGTACTAACTTACCCAAACGGGGACCACATGACTTTTTCCACTTCGTCTCCTAGGGTTAGGTTTTTGGATGTCTAGGGTTTTTGACATTCTTGTTTACTATAAAAATTCCTTGAGAGCCTCATTGTAATCATCTTCTTGCGAATGAGCGGAGCCGTCATATCTCTTCTTAGAGATAAGTCGCCACCATTCCAACAAGCTTGTTTTCCGCTGCATTTTACAGTTTCAAATTATTTCCTTATTGAATAGAAAACTAGTTTTACTGTATCTCTATTGTTTTGTGTTAAGAATCTTTTAATAATTTGTATTTATTTTGTTCTGCTCATAA
Source organism: Picea glauca (assembly GCA_000966675.3). NCBI lineage: Eukaryota > Viridiplantae > Streptophyta > Pinopsida > Pinales > Pinaceae > Picea > Picea glauca. The sequence goes on from JZKD02S0230337.1 coordinate 383, forward strand.
AATCCGTATCAGGTACCTTTAAGACAATGAATAATTCTTTTGAATTCTTTCCATTGGTTTTGTTTGGGATCCTGCATAAACCGATAAACCACACTAACAATAAAGGAAATGTCAAGTCGACTATGAGTAAGGTAAATAATATTGTCGACCAATTGTCGATAGAGTGTAGCATCGACAATGGGTGTTTGACAAGTTTTGGTAAGCTTTACTCCATACTGAAAAGGAGAAGAACAAGGCTTGCAATAATCCATCTTAAAACGTGTCAGCAGATTCATCTCATATTTACAGTGAGAAATGAATAATCCATCACAAAGTGGTAATACCCGAAGACCTAAAAAGTAATGCAAAGTACTAAGATATTTCATATCAAAGGAGTCAATTTTTTTTTTCAATCATGATATCATTATTATTTCTAGTAATGAGTAAGTCATCTACATATACAACGAAAATCAAGGTGTCTACATTGGTGTGGAGAAGATACAAGCTATTATCAGATTCACACTAGTTGAAACCAAGTCGAAGAAAGAAATTGTCGATCTTAGCATACCAAGCTCGAGGATCCTGCTTCAATCCATAAATATACTTCTTGATTTGACAAACCAAATTCAAATCTATCACAAAACTAGGTAGTTGTTCCATGATTCTTTTTCCAGATAGGTCTCTATAAAGAAAAACACTCTTCACATCCATCTGATGGATTTTCGATCTAAAGAGAGAAAAAAAGGAAATAATAAGTTGAATGTAGTTCATCTTTGTGACAGGGGCAAAGGTTTTATTGTAGTCGATGCCTTCTTTTTTAGAAAATCCCTTCATAACTAGGCATGCTTTATGTCACTCAATACCACCTTAAGAGGTAAATTTGGTCCTGCAGACCCATTGACACTTGACAATGTTATTTCCTTGCAGTTGGGGAACCAAGTCCTAAGTATGATTCTTCAACAAATAATTGATTTTTTTCTTCATGGCCTGCTCCCATTCAGGTCATCCTTTAGAATCTAAGTAGGTGATAGGTTCTTAGGTTTCCAGTACATGAGTCATCAATGAAATGCTGTCATGTTTATTTTGACTTTGAGTTTGTTGTCCACAGGAGGCATATACAACATCATCTCTAACAACTTCAATTGTCTTGGAAACACATCTATGTAGACAAAAAACATGTGAAATAAGGTTCACTTCAGTAGGTAGATCAGAATTTGGAGGGTATTCTATTGATGGATCAATTGAAACATAAGATGACAGACAAGTCAAGTAGGAGGTTGACAATCTAGTCAAAACAGGGAAAAAATTTGATTCTCTAGTAGAAGGACTAAAGTGTGTAACAGGAGGCCCAAATTCGGAGACAACATCAAAGGGATCATCCTATAACAATCCAAAAGAGGCATTAAACAACTTAATGCTAGAGTACTTCTCATCAAATCGAGCATTCCATTTGATGATGATTTTTCATTTGATATGATCAAACAATCGATAGGATTTCAACTCTTTAGAGTATCTCGTCATGATGCAAGCATGAATCTTTGCATCCAACTTGTTTATACAATCATCAGAAATGTGAGCCCATATAACACATCCAAACACACAGAGGTGTCTGACTAAATGCTTCTTCCCATACCATCATTTTAATGGAGTCATGGAAGAAACAACTCAAGTCAAGATGTGATTGAGTAGATAATTTGCAAAATATATTGTTTTGTCCCAGAAGTGAGGAGACAATATTTAGCTTGCAAAATACATCTAGTCATTTCGACTAATGTCCAATTTTCACATTCTGCAACAACATTCCCCTGAGGAGTGTGAGGAACCAACCTCTTCCGGTCCATACCAGATCAAAGTAGGTATTCTTTAAAAGGTTGATTTACATACTCACCACCATTATATGATCTCAAGCATTTGATGGGTTGGCCACATTACTTTTCAGAAAAGGTCCAAAACTCCTTGAACTTATCAAAGACAAGTCTCTTATTCTTCAGAAATTAAACACATGTAAAGCGAGAGAAATCAACAATGAGAGTCAAAGTGTACCTTGTTCTTTCTAGTGAAGGTAAATTTATGCAACATGCATCATTGTGAACCAATTACAATAGGTTATGTTCACTCCATGCTTTACCAGAGTTGAATGATGTTTGATGATGCTTGTCGAGTACACAACCCTTACAAATTCCTTCAGGGGGAAACACTTTCGACAAACTAGAAACCATTTTTTGAGTTGATAGTTCCTACAGACTTAGAAAATTCAGATGTCGAAGTCACTCATCCAGAATTCGACTTCACTTGTCGGTGTGAGAAACAAGTGCAGTCGATTTGGGTTTAGGTTGATTCATATCATGGAACTTGTGCAAACTGTTTGTCAGGTCAAGAATTCTTCCAGTGACAATCGAATTACCTTTCTTCAAGTCATGAACATAGAACCAATATGGCCAAAATTCCACAATTGTACATGTTTTTGTTAACTAAGCAATGGAAAATATATTGAAACTGAGATTTGGCACATGATAGACGTCGAAAATATCCCCATGTTGACAAGAGACATCACCCTAACCAACAACATACATAGCAAAATCATCAACAACATATATTTTAGTCTCCTTATCTTCATCCAACCACGTGAATAAGGAGGTATCCTTAGCCATGTGATGTGTGCACCTAGATTCAACTACCCATTCTTTCTGCATAGAATGAGACATCAAGGCCTAAGAAGTCTCGACTTGGAAGGTGAAATTATCAGTGGGTTGGTGTACATGAGACATGTCTCCTTCAAGGAATTTAATCTTCTCCTCTAAATCATCTCTCTTCTTAAATAAAGTTTTCTCGTCATGTCCAGTCTTTCCACAATACTGACATGTCTTCTTCTTTCAACTTTGTTGTGGTGCATCTACCTATCTCTGAGGTTTCTGTTCATGGTATGCAGGTTTCTGTGTAGAGGCATCAAATCATACTCTTTCCCCAAGATCCATATTTCCCTTTCCCTTTATAAAGTGGGTTTGGTGTTTACCACCATTGTTTCCTTATCTAAACAATATATGTTGATGACTAATAAAAATACCACAAAAATATTCAAAGATATAATCCTTACCATCTTCCTTGCGTGATTTCCAGTTGGTGTGGAAATTTGACATGAACACTTCGAATGGTGTTCTTAATTTCATCAGGTCTAGCTAGATGATTTTTCCATCCTTCTTATGATATTTGTTTCCACATTATCCTAATTTCAACTAGATTTCTTTGACACATGCCAAATATTCCTCCATTCTCTCAAAGAAATGAGGATCTAGAGAGATCAACTCTTTATCCAATTGCATGATGGGGCTCTCGTCGACTCGGTCAAACAATGACTTCAAATTATTCCAAACTTGATGAGGGAAGTCGATTCCACTAAGGTAAAATTGAATCTCTCGCGAGATGTAGGTAAAATGACCCCTACAACTTCATTCATATTTCTGTCAACATCAAACTTCACTTGGTCATCTGTTGGATATGAAATTGAAACCTTAATGTATTGCCACAGTCCTTTTCTCTTCAGTAGGGTTTCCATATCTAGTTCCCATACTACGTAATTTGATCCATTCATGACAATCAGATCAATCTTTGAAGCCATTTTCAATATCTAGACAAACTGGTTTGTTTCAATAAGTTCCAATCAACAAACCATCGGCCCATAGTCGATCACACAACATATCTGACTCAACAAGGTTTGAAGATAATAAGTCGACGTTTTAAACCATAAACTCTGATACCGTGTTGGGGAATAGAGTGGAATACAACATGAAAAAAAGAACACAGTACTACAGATAATCGAAGAGGATTTTTTTTTTTTGAAAATAAAGGGTGGTGTCTAAAGACACTGTTACAACACTTAATCAAGGCAGACTGTGATCATATCATCAAAGTGAATTTTGGATCTCAATTTCTTGATCTCCATAATGAATATGACCTAATGGATCTTCTTTTTATAGCCTCAAAATCTTACTGGTTTTCATAGAATCCAGAAGATATTTTCCACATGTAACCATTGATTGTTAGAGTTGACTTCGCCAAATATGATCTATCCAGTCATATCGACAAGGATGCTCGACCTGACCTCTTACATGTCCAACTCATAGTTGATTTATGTGTTGGCTGATCCACCACCCAACTATTTTCGACTGTTGGTCGACTATCTGACCGAAAAACTCATAGACTACTTGACCAAATGGTGCAGTGTGTTGGTCTATCGCCCAAACGACTGTATCCAGATGTAGGTTGACCTCTTGACTGAATGGACCCAGAAGATGTGTGATGAACCATCAATGCTTGATGTTTCAATAGTTCTATGCTACATATGATGATGGTTTTGGCTCAAATGTAGGGGAAAAGGAATTAGAATATCAAATGGCCAATTCTTCAGATTCCATCTCATTTTGTATCTTTGGAAGTCCTTCAAGTTCTCTCACGCCAATTTTATTATGTCTATATTTGATTGATAATTCATTTATCTCATTGAATTTATGTCATGTATGTAGGTGCAGTTTAATAATTGTTCATTGAATTTTGCAGGATCAAGGTTCAAGATCGAGTTTAGATGCTCAAGATATTCCTGTAGTCCCAAAATTTTGCAAGCTCTTATCTGAAGAAAGATACTGCAAGCAGATGTTTGATGAAAATGAACAACTTATGTACCCTACCAATCCTAACATGCCATCATCCAACAACCATCCTAGTTCAATGATATTACGCCATGAATTGGATCTCTTTTATGTAGACAACCTCGTAGGGCATAAGAAAAAGATGATTGAGTAATTGTTTTTTTGTATTTTCAATGGAACTAATGTAAATGTATTGCTTAATTCAACATTTTTTTTATAAAGGGGTTGGTTTCATGTTTATTATTGGGGAAAAAATTTCCATGCTTTTAATAAGTGTTTGGTATAATGTTTGAATATATTAAAAGCATTATGTTACTAATATTATCGATGTAATGTTCAATATTTTTACAATTAGGATTTTGATGATGAACGACATGTCCACCATATATCGTTGCACCCCACCAGAATGTCAAGTTGCAATCTTGTTTCTAAATGAAAAAGAACTCAAAGATGAATCATACTGATAATGGTTAAAAAAACCATGTATTCAATTCCCAGTACGTCTTGAGTCACAAATTCAAAACCTACAGTAACACTAGTTCTTCACATGTTGGGGATGAAGAAAATGATATAGAGGTTGGTATGGATGATTTCTTGCAAAATACCCAAGCCATGGAGGGAACGTTTCTAGATGCATTCCAAAAAAATGAACTAGGGGATGACGCTGATGTTGTAGATACCTTCTACAAAATCCTAAAATCATCTTCCACCACCCCTCTATCTGGTCAAGTACAGGGGTCTGCAAGGTCTACCCAGCTAGGGTCAACAATGTTACTTTACAATTTGAAATCAATGTATAATATGTCAGACGCGTGTTTCTCAACAATTTTAAGGTAATTGACCATTAAGTCCCATAATTTTTTAGGAAATATTGTCATGCAATGAAAGAAGAAAATGGTTTATTTTTTCATGATTAATGATAGTGTACATTTCTATTTCCCACTAATTATTGGTTATTCAAAGATAAGGTACTTCCGAGTGATAATCTCTTGCCTGATAGCTGTGTAGGGGAAAAGAAAATGATGAAATGTTGGGTGTTGAGTACATATTGTACCACACATTACTGAATGATTGTATTCTATACATAAATGAAGATGCAGACAAAGAGATGCCCAGAATGTGGGCATGATAGGCACCATAAATAAAAAAGATCAAAGGTAAGGCACATGGTTCTCCTCATAATATTTTTAGGCATATGCCTATAATTCCAAGGATTCAAATGATCTTTCATTGCAAACAATTAGCCATGTTGCAGGGGTGGCATGCATCACATAGAAGTGAGCCAGGAGTTATGTGAATCCTAACAGATTCAATAACCATGAAGCATATAGAGGATACATGGACCGATGAATTCGAGGATGAAGTACAAAGCCTCTAATTGAGCATAGCTATGGATGGAGTTAAACCGTATTTCCTCCAAAAAAACAACTATTATGTTTGTCCAGTGGTAGTAATCAATAAGAATATCCTCCCACGATTATCAATGAAGAATGAACTTCTTATACTGGATCTTATAGTCCCGGGTACAAGACAAGTGAAGAGAATGGATGTCTACCTCCAACCACTAATAGATGAATTTGAGAAATTATGGGAATGGATACATGTATATGATGTATCAAGACCCATCCTAATGGATAGGTCTTTTACATTTTATGGCATATGTGTGTACACCACACACGATTATCCATGACTAAAAGTATTTTTTGGTAAGCATGTTCATCGATTTGTTTATATCTATAATTTTATTTGGCATACTTCATTTGGTGCAACTATATTTTTGAGACTAACATGCTATGTATACGATAACATCGAAGGTCTTGTAACAAAGGGTATTGTGGATGTAAATGTTTTGCAACTTATATAAATTCTAGGTGGTCCAACCACCTACGAAATCCGATGTACAATTGTTCGAGGGTATTCCTCCTTGAAGACCACCTTTATAGAATAGCTACATATGATTTCATTGTTAAACTAGAGAGAACCCAGAGACCTAAAATAATGACATCGACAGATTGGAATATGGAATATGACACAAATAAGAGAAGGAAATGGTGGAATTGTTTCATTCAAATTGGGAACCTATGTTCCATTATCTTGACTTTGTTGACACCTATGTTGAGAAAATGCCCATTGTTATGAAAAGGAAATATCCATTTTATGAGCTTCCATATTAGAAGCATCTTAAAATTGGCCACTTACTAGATCCCATGCATATATTAAAAAATGTTTCATCTTATTTATGGAGGCACATATCATATAATAAAAGAGACACATTGTTTTTTGGGAGAGATCTTATTGATTCAAATTCTAAAAAGAGACATTGGCCCATAAAAAAAACTAGAGGAGAGGTTGGTCCCTCGTGGTATTTTAAAAAAGGTGATGTCCCATGGATTTTGAAGAAATATGATCTCACTATGGAGAAGGATGTTATATTGAGTGTGAAGGAACCTTATTTATATGGGTAGATTCTACAACATTGCTTCATTGTAGAAGGGAATTTGTCGGGTTTGAAATCACATGACCATATGAACCTTCTAAGGGTATGTATGTTTAATAGATGATTCTTATTATATACTAACATTGGTAAAAATATGCTATGCACTCACAATTTTATGGAAATTAATGATCTGAGTGTTTATTTTGTAGTGTCATTATCCTTTGCTCGTGCGTGGTTGTGTGAACCATGAATTCCCCTAGGACATGCGATGTGCCATATTGAAATTATATGCATTTTTACATTGGATCACATCAAGGGATATTCATATGGATATCATTCTACGGTAGCATCGAAAGATAGTTGAGATTGTTTGTATGTTTGAGAAGGAAGTTGGAAGTTACCACTAGTTTTATGGACTTGCTATTCGATATTCTAATTCACCTACCTGATGAGGTTGAATTATATGGGGTGCTCTCATGTCATTGGATGTTCTTCATAGAGAGGTACATGAAAAAATTGAAGGGGTTTGTTTGACAAAGCGAAAAACTAGAGGGATCTATGGCATAGGGGTACATAGTATACAAGTCGTTCTATTATGCCAGTGAGTACATCAAACAAATTAAAAAAAAAAATAGGGGAATTAGTTTGGAAAGACCATCAAGATGAGGACAAAAGGAAAGGGGAGCTACTCCAAATGAACAAAAAAAAGGTGCTTGATAAAGAGTAATTCAGTTATATTTTGTCAATTTAGTAAATAGAAATTGTTTACAATGAAGTTGATAATATATATTTCATCCCATGCTATTTATTTTGGATTCTTTAATACATCAACGAATTTAGAAATTTTGATTCCATCAATAAATCTGTTCTTTAAGTTGATAATATATATATGATCTCATGCTATTTGTTTTGAATTTTTGTATACATCGACGGATTTAGAAATGGATTCCATCAATAAATTCGTTCTTTACAATGCGGAGGCAATGCAACCATGGGTTGCATTGTATGAAGAGAAAAGAAGGAAATGGGACAGTGACATGCAAGCATTCAGATGGTTGAAAGGTAGAAGAATGCCTTATCCTGATAATTTAAAAGAAAATATGCCAAAAATATGTCCCAACGGTTGGGTGGCTGACCAAATACAAGAGAAATATGCGATGTATTTTTGTAACCCACGCGGAGAAGATCTTGATGCACTAAACATAGGGATCAGGTGCAACAACTCTGTAATAACCTCTCTGAGTACAATGTTATATTTATAATATTGAACATTTGAATTTTAACATGTATTATGTTTTTATTAATGCTTTGGTTATTAGACATATGGCATCGTCCTTTATTCACATTTTTACAAGTGCATTTGTTCCCATCTATGTTAGCATATGGACATCATTTTCACACTGAGTATGTTGACGATGAACACATCACACAAGATTGTGGAGTGGAGGTGGAGTTCAAACAATCTAGTTGTGCTAGCCACCGTGATGAAAACCTAATAGAGGGGAAGTTAGGTTACATTGGAAAGATACAATAGATCATGCAAGTGGAATTCTCATCGTTTCAATGTGTTATTTTTTGTTGCAAGTTGTGGGATACCTTTAACTAGAGAAATGTAAAGGAAGATCATGATAGTGGGATATTATGTATTAACTCTAAAAAAATGTGGGTTGAAATTAAGCAGCCTTATGTTTTCCCAAAACATTGCAACCAAGTGTTTGTTTACCCAGATGTGTTGGATGAGGATTGGTGGTTCGTACTAAGACATGATCTGAGATCTAAACATATTTTTGAGAACACCAATGTTACAATGCCAAATGAGGAATAAAATGAGGGTGATGGCAATGAAGACTGATTTGTAAATGATTTGTTTGGACATTTATATTGTGGACATGTCATTTTATTATGGCTATCTATAATAGACAATTATTATTTTTTTCTTCATTTTATAATTATGTTGAATATGAAAAGTTAACAACCATTTACAACCACCATATTGAAAATACATTAAATAGTGCAAGCACAAGATGTGGTTTTGATACATTTTTATTGTCATATTTATTGTTTATTATAGTAAATTTATGTTGTACTATATTAAAATACGTTTATGTTAACCTTTGAATTACTAAGAATTAATTGATCACAAATTTGGTGATGTACACTAGTAAAAAATTATTTTAAATTATATTTTATTTAACAAAAAATGAAGATATTAAAAATATTCAAACCTCAAATTTTTTATTGTTTGAAAATCAAAATTTAAATAAATATATACTTACTTTGATGAAACTTCTAAGGACAATTCCAACAAAATAACTTTGTGCAACATCTACACTTGTGGTATTGGCATTACCAACTTTGATGACATTCCCTACCTTAACTAGTGCAACTATCATGGCCTTCACATATTCCACTCCATCTTTTAGTTTTATAATCACAAAGACTTATATTAATCATTATTTTTACATTTTCCTTTAAATAAGTGTCAATATAGGAAGGAAATAGAAATTCTAAAAGGGTATTTTTCTAGAGCCTTGTCAGAATTAAATAAAATTGTAATGATCCTTACTTATCTAAAAGTATAGAAACAATTGTCAAATTTACTAATTCTTAAAATACTAATTATAAAATGTTGGCTGATATTAATTTTTAATAAAAGATTCATAAAGTTTGTATTAGAGTAAAACATTGCGAAACCATTTCATTGAAAGTGTGTAGATAAAAATGTATTATTATTCTCTATATTTATTATTTTAAGTTTAATTGAATAATTTTCATATATTATAATAGTTGGATTATATAAATTAATAAAATATTTGGAAAAATAAACATTAATAAAAATATAATAATTGTGATTTTAGTAAGCATTATATTATAACTTTGTCGGTAATCTTTGAATAATAAAAATTAAAAAAACAACATTATTATTACATCATCATCATTAATATTAGTGAATACTTATGTTATAATGTTATTAATATAATATATGAAAAAAACATAAATATTCAAATCACAATCATTTCACTCATCATATTTAAGTATTTTGTTTCTAAACATGTTTAATCAACATATTGTATCTTGTTGGACAACAAACAATTCACCTTGAAGAACAATTAAACATTATATGACATTAATGGTTATAACTTAAATGATTAAAAATAAACACTTTCATAAAAGTTAAGTTAAACATTAAATGGAAACTATAAATTTAAATGAGTGATACACATCAAATTTCACTTAAAAACAGAGAAATCATTAACAATGTTCGTCATTAGCATACTCATAATACATTTTATAAATAAAATAACAACAAGCACAACATTATATGAAAAACATAATATACATGAGAGATATACATATGAATATACATGTCAAACATACATCTCAACACAATCTGCAATAAACATGTCATATATAGATCTCCATTCAAATATAAAACAATCAATATAAATTGTTGGTTGTGGAGCTTGATTATCTTCCAAATTCAGAGGTCTTGTTTGGATCTCATTTCCTGATTGGGGGGTGTGGGGGAGGGTCTTTCCCACCACATCTCTTTCCAGGGGGGGCGACAACATTTTTTTGGAGGCCCCCCTGGAAGGGGTTTGAGGGAAACTCACTCGAAGAGAAATTTCTGGGAAAATTGCCTCGTAAAATATTGTAATTTAATAGTCAATTTGGACCATTCATTATACGGTCATAGATTTAACGGTAGAAGTTATGTTAGGGTTTTATCACAATAAGACAACTCATTTTTGTATGAGGGCATTTCATTGTGGTTGTGTATGAGTGTGAATATTGTATTTTGAGAGAGGAGTCTGTGAGAAAAAGAAGAGGAAGTTACAATGGGTGTGCTATAGGTAATATCCGTTCATTTCTTGGATAATAAAGGAAGGAATGCAAATTTCTTTGGTGGACGTAGCCCATATTAAGTGAACCACATATATTTGTGTCTCTATTGTATTGTGTATATTCTGTGTTTTATTTCCACATCTATTTTATATTATTGCTATGTGATCCTCTGTTTTTCTAACAATTGATATCAGAGCCAAAGATAACTCACAGGAAAATAGGGTTCTTGGTTCGAGTGGGAGAAATGGTGGAAGATGGAAATTTTAGGGTTGAGAAATTTAACAGCCAAAAATACCAATTATGGAAGATGAAAATGGAATATTATCTATATCAGAAGGATCTTTTCCTATCGTTGGGCGGAAAAGAAAAGCAACCGACGAGTATGAAGGATGAAGAATGCGAGTTTCTTGAAAAAAAGTCACTAGGAATGATACGGTTGTGCCTGGAAGCATCAATGACCTTAAACATTTCAAAGGAAAATACAATCAAGGATCTAATGAATCCATTGGCTAAACTATATGGAAAACCCTTGGCCTCCAACAAGGTGTTTCTAATGAAGCGATTATTTAATATGAAGATGTCATAAGGTTGGTCTGTTGTCGATTATTTAAATAAATTTAATATGGTTACTAATCAGCTAAGTTTTGTAGCAGTGAACTTTGATGATGAGGTTAGGACTCCTCTAATATTGTTTTCATTTCCAAAAAGTTGGAACGGCTTGGTCATGGTTGTAACTAACTCTATCTCTGGTTCATACACTCTAAAATTTTATGATGTTGTTGGTGTTATCCTTAGCGAGGAAATGTGATGAAAAATCATAGGTGAGACATCAGGTAATGTGTTGACCATGGAGAACAGGGGAAGACAAAGGGAAAGAGAAATAGCCCAGGGAACCATGGGACGTCTAGGAAGGGAAGATCCAAATCCAAACTAGCAAATATTGAGTGTTGGAATTGTGGGAAGAAAGGACATCTAAAAAAAGACTAAAAATCTCCAAAGAAACAAGGAGATGGATAGAAAGAGAAAATTTAGGAAGCAAATGTAACATGTGATGTGTTAAAAGATGCTTTGATTCTTTCTTTAGATAATATCACCGATTCTTGGGATTATTTCTTTAGATAAAATTATTGATTCTTGGGTATTAGATTCAAGGTCTTCATTTCATGCCACACCCCATAGGAAATATTTTCAAGATTATGTTTAGGGTGATTTTGGACAGTTTTATTTGGGTGATAATGAACCATGCAAATTTGTTGGAATGAGTAAGATACAAATAAATTTAAAGAATGGAAACAAATGGTTGTTGAAATAGGTGAGACATGTTCCAAATTTGAGAAGAAATATGATTTAAATAGGGTCGTTGGGAAGTGAAGGTTGTATATCTACATTTACAGAAAAGGTGTGGAAAGTCACTAAAGTATCATTAGTAATAGAAAAATGAGAGAAGGTAGGTACATTGTATTTATGTACTGGTAATGCTGACTCTCCTATCTCTTTAAATTCTATAGGAGTGGATACAATACTATGGAATCATAGGCTTGGAAACATGAGTGAGAATGTGATGCAAATACTCCACAAAAGGAATTTGTTGATGGATCTTAAAAAAGTTGATTTAGATTTCTGTGAGCATTGTTTTTATGTAAAACAAAAGATATTTTGATTTCTTAGAGTCGTGAAGGAAAATAAGAGTGAAAAGTTAGAGCTTGTGCATACAAATGTATAGGGACCAACTTAGGTATCATCTCTTGGTGACTCTCATTATCATGTTACTTTTATTGATGATGCAACTAGGGGAACTTGGGTTTATTGCATTTAACAAAAATCAAATGTTTTTTAAACTTTTAAGAAATGGAAAGCTTTGGTTGAGAATGAGACGTGAAGAAGGTTGAAGTGTCGCAAATCAAATAATGGAGGTGAATATTGTAGCAAGGAGTTTGATTATTATTTTTCATACCATGGGATTCATAGAGAGAAGACAATTCCAAGAACACCACAAGAAAATGGTGTGTCAAAAATGATAAACATGAAAAACATGGAACGTGCAAGGAGTATGAGTTTGCATGCATGGTTTCCATTACAGTTTTGGGCAGATGTTGTAGATATTTTTGTTTACTTAATAAATAGAGGGCCTTCAAGATACTTGGATGGTGGAATTCCAGAGGAGGCATGGACATGTAAAAAGGTAAAATACTCATTTCTGAAGACTTTTGGTTGTGAATCATTTGTCCATATTAATAAAGAAAATAGAACAAAGCTTGAGGAAAAATCCAAGAAGTGTACCTTTATTAGATACAATGTTAATGATTTTTGTTATCACTTATGGGATTATCAAAATCACAAAATCATTAGGAGTAGAGATGTGGTATTCAATGCAAAATTCATGTACAAAGATCATTTTGAAGGAAAGAAACATGAAAAGGAAAACACAGAATACACAGTGCTTGATGAAATCAAAGAAAATGAAATTCCAAAGGTACTAGAAAATCAAATTGCACAACAATAGGAACAACAGGTACGTCAAAATTCTGCAAGTGTTGTTAGAAGATCTACCAGGTTAAGTAGACCCCCTGAACGATACTCTCCTTCATTGTTTTATTTATTATTGATTGATTTTGGTGAAACAAAAAGTTATGAAGAGACAATGCAGGTAGACACTAAAAACAAGTGAGAGCAATACATGAAAAAGGAAATGGACTCCTTGGTAAATAATTGGACTTGGGACTTAGTGTAGTTTCTTGCGGGAAAAAGAGCATTGCAGAATAAATGGGTTTACAAGTTTAAGAAAGAAGATGGAGGAAAAAAGCGGTGCAAAGAAAAAATTGTTGTAAATGGGTTTGCACATAAGAAAGGTATAGATTTTGATGAAATATTTTCTCCTGTTGTTAAAACGACTTCAATTAGGACTATTTTAAGTCTTGTGGTAGTAGAATATTTTCATCTTGAGCAGTTATATGTAAAGACATATTTTATCTATGGGGATTTGGAGGAAGAAATTTATATGAAGAAACCATAGGGGAATGAGGTCAAAGGGAAGGAGAATAGCTTGTATGGCCTAAAGCAATATCCAAGATAGTGGTATTTGAAATTTGACACGTTTATGATATAAAAAGGTTATATTAGATTTCATTCTAATCACTGTGTTTCTTTTAAGAGGCTATAAAATGGAAGTTATGTTATCTTCATATTGTATGTAGATGGCATGCTTGTTGCAGAGTCTAACATGTAGGATACAAATGTGCTCAAAAGGAAATTAGCTAATTCATTTGCGATGAAGGATTGGGGTACTGCAAAAAAATTCCCTAGTATGAGAATAACAAGAGACAAGAAAAATCACAAATTGACATTGTCTAAAGGAAAGTACATAGAGAAGGTGTTGGAGAGGTTTAGAATGCAGAATGAAAAACCAATTAGTACACCTTTGACCAACCATTTCAAATAAACCAAGGAAATGTTTCCCAAGACATAGGAGAATATAGAATACATGTCCATGGTCCCTTATTCATCAACAATTGGTAGCTTGATGTATGTGATGGTGTGCACAAGCCCAAATATTACACATGCAATGGGAGTTGTGAGCACGCATATAAAAAATATATGTAAATAACATTGGGAGGCAGTAAAGTAGATTCTCAAGTATTTGAGAGGTACTACTAGTCATGCATTATGTTTTAGAGGTTCAAACATTGTTCTACAGGGATATGTTGATTCAGATATGCCAAGTGATAAATATAGTAGGAGGAGCACAACATGGTATGTTTTTATCATGGGTGAAAAAAAATTAAGTTATATTTAGAGCCTGAAAAAGGTTGTTGCACTTTCAACAGCGAAATCAGAGTATGTTGTTGCTACAGAGACTATTAAAGAGATGATTTGGTTACATAGGTTTATGGAGGAATTGGGAAAGAAGTAGGAGAATAACATGCTTTACTATGACAACCAGAGTGCCATTCATCTTGCAAAGAACTAAGCCTTCCATTATAATACTAAACATATACATCTCAGGTACCATTTCATACGATCCATTTTGGAAGATGGAAAATTGAAGTTGAAAAAGATACATGCTAGCCAAAATCATGTAGACATGTTAACAAAGGTAGTAACCAAGGAGAAACTAAGTTTCTACTCAGTTTCAGTTTTCCTTCAAGCATGTAGTTTAAGATAAGAAATGTGTTAGGTCCAAGGTGGATCATATTCTAGCAGGTACAACAACAATGGAGTTGTTGTGATCAGTCTCCAAGTGGGAGATTATTGGTTATGGAGACTGATTATCTTCCTGATTCATAGGTCTTGTTTTATACATGCTTGGATCC
>JZKD02S0230348.1:54248-78132 GCA_000966675.3 Picea glauca
TTGAGTGGGAGCTTCATAGGTTTGGTGATGGGATTTGTGGGCTTGTGTTGGGGCTTCACACCCACAAAGAAACCCTAATTTGATGTTGATTTGTGGAGGGGCTTCTATGGTGACCTCCAAGGATTGTATATAAAGGAGAGAGGTCATTGTGACATCTCATTGTATCATCGTAGAATAATGGAGTTAGCATAAGTGATTCTACACTTGTTCTAGGAGGCTTGGTGATATCAACAAAGGGAAATTCTGCTAGGGTGGCAAATCTGGCTTAAGGTTGAGGACTCTCTATTTTTTGTTTTTGGCAGGGAAAGGCACACCTCGTGTGTGGGAGAGAGAGACAACCTTATAAGGAAGATATTGTAAGAAGTGGAGCGAGTCGTACAAAGTGGAGCAAGTCGTATGAAGTGTCCGTACAATTTTTCGCATGTATGTGGGTTGCAGTGGGAACAGTCGCATATGTATGCGAGTTTCTAAAAGAACAGTCTAGTAAATCCGTACAAGCTCTTCTAAGCAGGAGTGGATCTGTACAGGCTGACGTCAGGTGACATCAGTAGGTCGTACATGTGGCTTGCAACAAATTTGTGGGCATAGGAGATTTCCATAATATTGTTGAGGTTTGGTTTCTTGTTTGTATATTAGAGGACAAGGTTGTCCTCATATTTGGTAATTTTGAGAGGACTAGTCTTGTCCTTAGATTTGATAACTTTGAGAGGACTGGTTTTGGTCCTCAGATTCAGAGAAATGGATAAAGTTACAGACATAATATTGTGTCACTTTTGTATTGATGATTCATCTATGATCTTATTGTAGGTTCCATTGTGCTAAAAGAAGTTAGGCATCTCAGTGTGTTTGTGTTTACAGTTCAATTGGGTTAATTGTGTATAACTGTGGAACTAATAGACCAAACCTAAGGTGCAGTAAAATATTACATCTTCTTCATCATCATGACATCCATAAAGTGGGTGAAAGAAACTATTTATTCCAACTAACCAATCAATCACACATGGGAGGGGAATGCAAAAAAGAATACATGGTGGATATAAACTATCATTCCTCCAAAGTGGGAGGGGAATACAAAAGAGAATTCATGGTGGATATGTTTCAAAAGGAAAGTAGAGTGTTATTTTTTTAGCAGGTTGCAATGCTACTACTCACCTTCTTTCTCATGGTCTTTTCTCTTAAACAAATGCTTTGATCATAAATGCCAACGCATTTAGATCATAAGATTCAGCATCCTTAAACACTTTAAATCCCATAATTTATTTACTTTTAAGATAGAGATTGTTAACTTTGAACTCCCGTCCCATCACTTGGTTTTTTATATATACTAATCCCATAGTGCCTCCACAAAAATACATGAAATAATATAACCAAAAGTCAATACTTCCCAAGAGTTGTAGGATGTTGTTGCTCCTCTCTCAGTGGTGGCACTAATAGCTAGAATCCCATGCCTTTAATTTGATTTAAATTTTGTATATTGTGCATAATCTATGGTGGGTTTTGTATGTATCAGGTTTGACTATTGCTTTTGTTCTCTTATGTTTGAATGGATCCCACCATGCAACTTTCGTTGTTGCTGGGATTTTTTCCTATAAGATTTTATATATTGATAAGATTGGTTTGACATAATCAACTTTGTTATTTATGATGTTTACCACTAAGTCTATGTGTCGTGCACTTGTTTTGTAAAATCCTTGTCTTCAAGATTATTTTTCTCTCTTTTTAAAGTCTAATCTAATATCTTCTTTTACGTAAGATTTGGATATATATTTGTTCATATTGCATTAGAAATCAATAATTTTTGGGGGTTTTCCTTCAACTATCCTTAAACACATGATTTCCATAAATATCTTCTTTGACAATGAAATCAACCGAACCAAAATATTTAAAACCCTAAATGAATCCAAAATTCAAATTTCATGTACATACATTAAAAAAACAAGAAAAGAACTAGAAAGTTTAACTTAATATTACCAAATAAAAAACAATATTCAATATCTAGGAAAACAACTTTTTAATATAAAAAAATACCCACATTCAAAATACATATAATTAAAAATAATAATAATAATAATTTATGGAAAACAACTTTTTAATATTAAAAAAATTACCCACATTCAAAATACATACACACAATTTAACATCTCAAAGTAAAATACAAACCCATAACTATATGGGATGGGATGAATATTATAGGGTAAAAATCACCTTTTTCTCCTCTCCTCATTGTTTTGATCTACTTGATCTACTCTACTTTTAGCAATATTAATTTTAGATGTCACTAATTACAAATAAGCAGCATAATTAGCTCAAATATTCATTCTTATTGTAAGTAACCATTAATATGAATGTTAAAGAGAAGTGGGCAAAATGTTAAACCCATGCAGGTTTACCTTGACGTTAGCTTCCGTGTCACTCATTTTGATATTTCAACATCTTTTGTGTCCCTCATTTTGATTTTTCAAGATTCAAGACCTTAAAAAGGAGAGTGCATAAAAAAGTAGAGGTTGGAGATTTCTTACCTCGGGAGTTAGGATAATCCTTGACATAAAGCTTTATGTCAACACGGGACTCTCAATGATAAACCCTCGAGAGTGAAGTTCCATACACAATGCATAGGAAATCCATTGATGAAAAGATAGAGGTAAAACTTCCCATTGAACCACCAAACCTTGATCTTTGGCTTCTTCTAGGAATTCTTCCAGTATAATGTCTTGAACACAAGAAGCAACACCATCCATACGAATCACACAATTTGAACGTTTCTTTTCTTTCTAACGATCCATGGCCACTAGTTCTATTTGAAAATATGAAAAATAGCTTGAGGAAAAAAATATTGTAGACAATTTTTGGGCTTGGAGTCAAACCGTTTGGTACAATGAATTTTAGTCCACAATGTTTTATTATCATACCTTTTTCATCAAGGAAGGTTGAAGGAAACAAAGGACCAACCAATGTGAATGGCATGTGAATGGCATTCTTCACTGTAAGTTTTGTTTTCTTCTTCATCATCATGAATGTGAATGTGAATGTGAATGTTTCGTTTTCATCATTATTATAAGTGTTATCCTTTCTTGCTTTTCTTTGCCTCTTCTTCTCGATGCTAGTTTTGTTGTCATTCCCATGATTCTAATGACCCATGGAATTACATATGTTTTGATTTCCCAAGAGTGGAAGGCACCACTTCCTGTTGTCAGAAAGTTTTTTGATGATCAAACACATAGACAAATTTTTTATGGTTTGTTCACAATTGCCCATCAATCGTCCCATGTTCCATTGTATGGTAGTAGACCCACAACTAAAATCAAAACATGTATAGTGACGATTTTAAAAGATTTAAAGGTCTAGTGATTGGATGGTGGGCGAGCAATAAGCATCCAACTATATAGCAATAATTTCTCCGCATGTTGGGATGTGCATTGTTGAGTCCAAGATAGCTTTGAATCCAACAGTGTACACTCCAACATGCAAAGCATTAAATGCTCTGTAATTAGGTGCTTATTGCTCCCTAATGGATGATACTAGACAAAGGTTCATCCATTTGGAAAATCGCATCCTTTTTATCCATTTTCAACAATGTATGAATCTGAATGCCCCAACCAACAATCTTTTGTCATTGTCTAATAGTCTGTGACATTCTTTGTCGTTTGGTCGTAAACCAAAAGTCAAGATTAAACACACACACTGTTTGCTTGGACTATGATGTTATTTAATTTCTGTTGCATAATTTGCATAGTTCACTTGGTTTTCCTTTTATTTTTAATGTTTAATCATTTTTTTTTTTTTGCTAGTTTTTTCGTGACCTGCAGGACTACCCTGTGGCTGAGAAACCGCAACTCAGGGGCATCTAAGCCGTCAAAATCACCCAGGGATCGCACCCGGCTTGAGCCACACCAACCCTTAACATGGCTAGATTTTTTGTCCCCGTAAGTTTCGAACCGATGACTTAACATCACGGAGTGCCTTAACAACACACCCCGTCACCGACTGTCCTATACCTCGGGGACTTAATCAGATTGTTCTTAATAATAAAGTGAAACACATTTTGTAAATAGGGAGAAAATTATGAATTCTTTCCTTGTATATCTGAATAAATCATGAGAATAAAAGAAGATAGTTAGTTAAGTATTTATTAGATTGACAACTTCTTCATTGTTTAAATATTCAATGGAATTAATTATAAAGTGAATACATCATGAGAGTAAGAGAAGATAGTTAGTTAAGTATTTATTAGATTGACAACTTCATTGGAATTAATTATAAAGTGGAACACATTTTGTAAATAGAGAGGAAATTAGGGATTATTTCCTTATATCGGAATAAATCATGAGAGTAAAAGAAGATAGTTCGTTAAGTATTTATTAGATTGACAACTTCTTCGTTGTTTAAATATTTAATGGAATTAATTAACATCTATTAGTTAGTTATATTTTTTTTTTTAGTGTTTTAGTGGTTGACATTCTCAACTTTGAATACAAATTGTAATTGTTATTTATCGAAATATAGAATTATGAACAAGCATGAATATTTTTGTACATTTTCTAATTTGTATGTTTTTATGATTGATTTTTTTTATCTCTTTTAAGTTTTTAGAGTATACATGGTGCATGTTGACATCAAGGTTATTGGCAACACAATTTCTAATGATTTCAATGATTGCAAAGTTGATCCAAAACTAGAGTGTTTTAAGAAAACTCCAAGGGGAAATAAATTATATAGTCAAATTGTTTTATGAATTAGAGCTTTTCCAACCACTTAAAATAAAAATAATGGGAAGGGAAATTTGAATTTTTGTGTGAAATCAGGTAAGAATAATTTTGGATGGATGAAATTGAATAAATGACTTGTTAACATTGCAAAATCACATTGCAATAGGGTTATTCGATGGTGTCAAATCTATTTCTACATTAAAACAACAATTTAGACAACTCAAAATTGCAATTTGAGCAAGGATTTTATGACCCAATTCTGGTGACAATAAACTAGAAAAGGTCAAAATCATAGAAGGTTTAACCTTCTTTGAAATAAATAGAGTTGTTAATCTAAGTCAAGGAAGCTCGTCCTCTTCATTTGGTCATCCTGATGAAATATCCCCACTACAATCAAGAATTTATGGATTTAGGAAACTCTATAATCCCCTTAAATGCTTCATGTTTATTAACACACAAACAATTGTAAATGATGTTAGAGGACATGTGGAGAACTTTTCCCTAAACATGTAGGAAAAGAGATAGTCTTGAACTAGAAAAGATTTGTAATGATGTTGACCCCTTAAAAACACCTTTAACTTAACAAAAACTAGAAATATTATGCAATCTAATGCCATCCTCAACCTTTGTAAGCTTTGGTTCTAAATAATATGAAGAAAAAAATAAGAAGTTCAAATATAGTGACTTGGTTTCAACTATTACCCTCTAATTCATTTAAAAATAAGTTTAAGTTAATAGGTGATGACAACAAGTCCAAAGGGGTTGGATCCACTGGTAAGGAATGAAGAATTTTTTAGAAGTGACTAAGGTCCAATTTTTATGAGGTCATTTGGCCCTCAAGTTTTCCATGGGGAACCCAAAGCTAGTGGTTGAACATGCAAGACTTTCATTCCACCCCCCATGTACACATAAGTGGATCGAAGTCCACCCTCTTGTCATCCTTGAGACCAAACACCAATTGTTATGGCTATGGCCATAGTTTTTTTGAAAGGGTAATAGCTTGATCAATTTAGGAGGTTGCTTGTCATCCTCCCCACTCGGGATCCAATCCCAATCACATATGGCCTAAAGTGACAATATTGAAAGGGTAGGCGCCCCCATTGATAGGGACATCACTAAGATGTCCTAGGATGTATTGGCCTTAGGTAGAGTAAATATATGTGACTTACTATTGCATATATATTAGGGGTTATAGTGGCAACCAATCAGTTTGATCATGGGCATAGCCCAGGTCACTCTATTTGATTATCGATCCCCCTAACCTAAAAAAAAACACGAAATGGCAACATACTTCAAGTGCTTTTAACCATCTTGACAGCATAATATATCTCACTTCCCATCAATTGTGTCTAGTGTCCTAAGTCACTTTATCCTTAGACCATGTCTAAGGTCCTCATTTATATTTTCACTCAAAAACAACATTAAAATGATTGTTTACATTTAGTTCTCATTTTTCATGAAAATTGGATTTTTTAACAATGGAAGAAGATTTTGTAGAGAGATAATGATATATGTTTACCATTCTTGGAGATTCATATACTCTATCGAACAAACAAATAAAATAAGACTAAATGTTCTTGAAAATGTTTAATGATGAAGTTATAATTTGTGAAGACTGTTTGAGTTCAACTTATTTTTATAATTTTGTGTCACTTATTTGCATTTTCAAGGGCCTCTTGAGATTTTGGGTTTCGAGTATAGATTACATAGGGATTTGGAAAACTTTCATTGGTGTTTGTGGTTAATCAATAAGGGGTAAGGGGTTAGTGGGTAATAGGTTCAAGGTTAGTCTATAAGGGGTTTTAGGTTAGTGGGTAAGGGATAAGGGATTAGGGTTAGTGGTTGTTCGGTTAAGACAAGGGGCCAACAATTGGTTGGGGGCTAGTGGGTCTCGTTTAGGTTAGATCAAGTCATTAGGGGTTATGTAGTTCAAGGTTAATGGCTGAGGGGTTTAGGGTTGGAGCAAAAAAGACTTAACAATGAATCACTAGTATTGATAGTATTAAGGTAAGAGAGGATGCCATCACATAAACTAGGCATGCTTTACAACACATGTCAATAATTTTTTAGTGCCTACTCCACCTTACATCGCATCCACGTGTGCAATAAAGGCATCTCGACGCTTCTTCATCATCTTATTGCTCACCTCGCAACTTGGCTCCTTGACTTAATCCCTATAGACTTTGTACATCTCCATTGTTTCCTTATAGATCCTTTGTCATAGTCTTGATATATAGACCTTGAACCAGTCTTGTCTCCGTAGGACAAGTCACATGATGAGTTTTCCCTTATATTCAACATTCATTGGTGCTCTCCGTGAATGACTAGAGATGTTCTTGCACTTGGATAATTGAGTTCAAATTTAGTGGTTTCAAGGTTAATATTTAGCTAGTTAAAGGTTTTGAGGTCAGGGGGGAATTAGTGGATTAGGGGTTAGTAGTGGGTGGGTTCCAAGTTAGGGCATGGTGTTTTAGTAGTCAGGGACTCCAGGGTAAATCCATGGGTTAGTTTGTTAATGGTTAGTATGAAGTGAGGGCCAGTGATCCAGGTGGATATTGGTGGCCACCCACCTATTCCAACTGGCTCCTCGTGTCTGTTTTTGTTCAACACGTTCTTCTGTACTGCTTTGTAATTGTGGGTTCTACACTTATGGGGATGTATGAATCCCCACACATCCTCCAAGTGGATAAGGGTGGCCTCTCGCCTAATCCAACTGGCTTATTTTGTATGTTTTAATGTCAACACATCTTGTTGTACTTACGGGGCTGTTTTGGGGCCCTAAACATTTTTTTTTGTTGGCTCGCCACACTCAAACTATAGACGTAGTCAAAGTTTGATGGAAGAATGTGTATCTCTCTGAAATACCTTTCCAACGGGCTATCACTCACCTAAAACGGAGGTCGTATGCAAAAGTTACGGCCCTAGGAAGTTGAGGTACCAAATTACACCAACTTACCCATAAAGGCCCACATGACTTTTGGCATTTCACCTTCTAGGGTTAGGTTTTTGGATGTCTAGGGTTTTGGAATTCATGAGTAATATAAAAAAGGCCGATGGAGCCTCATTGTAATCCATTCTTCTCAGACGGATGCGTGTAGCAGCCCCATCTCTTCTCAGAGATAGCTACCACCATTCGAGCAAGTTTTTAGTTCTGCAGTTTTACAGCTTCAACCTATTTCATTATTTAATAGAAGATATTGTTCACTGGATATTTGTGTTATTCTCAATATCTTTGTGTTTATTGTATTCAGTCTGTTAATTAGTTTGTTTCGCTCCTAAATCTAGATCAGTGGTATCAGATCAGTCTGCTCTTCATTTTTTTTTCTTCGTGCATGTCCCCGACAAGATCTGGGTACAAGAAGTTGGGACTTGAACCAATCGAGCCATTACCCAATTGGTCACGTCAAGCCTGACAACAACCCATGGGGGACGAAAAGAAAGATGATGGAGCAGGAGATCCTATTAAAATGTTGGTCAAGTAAGCCCTCGTGCGACAAAGGAACGAAATGATGGACAACTTAGCATAGATCCTTCGATGTTTGCCCACAAGAGAAGCATCTTCATCAAGCGGACCTGCAACCCCCTTCAAGGTACATGCAAATTTTGATATTCTATTATTTGAAGGACCGATAGATGCGGATGTTGTAGATAAATGGTTGAATCTGCTCGAAGGATATTTTTTGGTCCACAATTTTTTCGATATGGAAAAGATCACTTTTGCACTCCTCAAGGTCATTCCCCATGTTAAAGAATGGTGGGATACTTACTTCGAGCAAAGGGCCATGGATGAATATACAATTTTTGTGGTGGACACTACATGGGATTCCTTCTGGGACTTCATTAAAGAACAATACTACCATGTTGGAAGCTACGAGGACCAGTACACCAGATGGACCACTCTACGTTAAGAAAGGGACCAGATAGTACCAGATTTGACCAATATTTTCCATACCCTACGCACCAAATTGGGTATCAAAGACTCTGAGCGTCATCTGGTGCTCAAATACCGCGGCAATTTGCATAGATACATTCAAACAGAAATTGAGTTCCTAGACATCACCTCTTTGGGCACGGCTTATAGATATGATGTCAAGATCGAGCAGAAATGACGAGAGTTTGGATTTGCAAACCCCTCACATCCGAAGCAGGGAAAATGCAGCCCCAACCCACACAACAAGGGACCAAGTCGAGATGGTCACCCTCAGGACAACCAGTCCAAGCCCCAACACAAAAAGGGCAATGAGAAGACGAAGAAGGACACGGGAAAATGGTGTGAGTACCATAAAAGTCCTTGGCACAACACCGAAGAATGTCACTCCAAGCAGTCCCTCGTGGCCGAGCTGAAGGCTTCCAAGTCAGAGGATGATTCTGATTCCGAGACAAATCCTGAAGGAGGGAATAATTTTATCGATGTTGAACCCAGTGCCACAATCGCTACCACCAAAGTTCGGCCAAGTGAACCAGAAGAACTAGAGAAAAGGGAACGCCTCTTTCACTCGCAAATGTGGCTCAAGGGGGTTCTGATTCATTTCATTATCGACAACAGTAGTCAGAAGAACTTGATTTCAGTAGAGGCCGTCAAGCGGTTGGACCTGCGAACGACACCGCACCCACATCCCTACACCATCAGTTGGCTTTGCCAAGGCAGAGATCTCTGTGTCAACCAACAGTGTCATCTGCCCTATGACATCAAGCCTTTCAAAGATGAGGTATTGTTTGATATTGCTCCCCTTGAAGTTTCTGATGTTATTTTAGGACAACCATATTTGTGGAAGCATCATGTTGTGTATGAGTCTAGACCTCATAGTGTTATTATTAATTTGGGAAGACAATTGTACAGGATCCCAGAGGTAGCGCCACTTACTATTATTTCTTTAATCTCTGCTAAGCAATGCAGTAAGGCCATTTCACAGACCGGGAAGTTCGTCTTCTTTGTGATCCGTGCTCACAGTAAGAAAAAGGTCACTGCCACATCTGTGGCCTCTACACAATGCCTCTCTTTGCAGCAGAATCAAGTGGACAGGATCATGGAAGAATACAGAGACATCTTCTCCTCACCTTCAGGGGTACTGACACACTGCCAAGTCAAGCATCCAATTGATCTGAGCCCTGATGCACCTCTACCTAATGGACCAGTCTATCGGCTCTCGTTTATGGAGAATGACAAAATCAGGTGCCAGATCCGAGAGCTTCTACAAAAGGGGCATATTGGACCCAACTCCTCCCCTTGCGGAAGCTCAATTGTACTAGTGCAGAAGAAGGATGAGACTTGGCGACTCTGCATTGATTACAGAGCCTTGAACAAAATCACAATCAGAAACCGCTACCCCATTCCCAAGATTGATGACCTTTTTGACCAACTCAAGGGGGAAAAGTTCTTCAACAAGATTGAACTAAAGTCTAGCTATCACCACGTTCCCATCGAACCAACTGATGTATGGAAGACAACCTTCGAGTCTAAAGAAGGTCTCTACGAATGGCTAGTGATGCCCTTTGGATTAACAAATGCACCGACCACTTTCATGAGGTTGATGTATGATGTATTGAGACCCTTCACCAACTCCTTTATGGTGGTATATTTGGATAACATCCTCATCTTTAGCAAAACGTGGGAAGATCACATGTGGCATATTAAGCAGGTTTTGAGCATTCTATAGCAGCACAAGTTGTATGCCAACTTGGAAAAATTCTCTTTTGGCATGAACAGGGTCCAATACTTGGCCTACATTGTTGATGAGCATGGGGTACATGTTGATACAACCAAGATCCAAGTCATTTGTGACTGGCCATCCCCGACCACACTGACTGAGCTCCAGATCTTTATGGAGCTAGCCAACTTCTACCGACGGTTCATATTAGGATTCTCCCATATTACATGGGCCCTCAGCCAGGTGACCAAGGGTGGTGGTAGGGCCAAGTTCATGTGGGGGAAGGAGAAACAACGAGCATTCAATGATCTGAAGCATCGTTTGTGCTCATCTCCGGTACTCTCCTTGCTCGATTTGCAATAACCATTCAAGATTGAGACTAATGCATATGACTATGTTGTGGGCGTAGTTCTCACTCAACATGGGCATCCAGTGGCATAACATAGTGAGACACTCTCTGATATTGTCCGGAAATACCCAACCTATGACAAGGAAATGGATTCCATTGTACAATCCTGACGTCAATGGACACATTACATTCTGGGGAAAGAGATGATCATACACATTTATCACAAGCCTCTGTAGTTCATAGAGACACAGGGGAAATTGCAGAACGACCACCATCAGAAGTGGTTCACCTACCTGCAGCAGTTTCATCTCAACATCAAGTATAATACAGGTATCTCCAATCGTGTCATTGATTGCCTCAGTCGCCCCCCTATGGTTGCACTCACCACTGTGCTCCATTCATGTGGACATGAAGCCTCTGAGTGGCCCCAAATTTATCAGCAAGATCCAGACTTTGCCACCACATATCAGCTTTTGGGTACAGGCGCAACTGCCACTGATTTTCACATTTAGGATGGAATCTTATGCCACCTGATCCATCTCCGTGTTCCTGCAAGCGAGCGTGCAAAGATGATTTGGGAATCCCACTACGGTCGGGTGGCAAGACATTTTGGTGTAGAGAAAACTGTGGTCGTTCTTCAGAAACATTTTTATTGCCCAAAACTTCGACGGGATGTCAGCAAGTATATCGGATCTTGCATTGCTCGTGCCATTTCCAAGCCAACCATCAAGAAACAAGGCTTGTATACCCCTCTTCCTATTCCTAAGAAGCCTTGGGAATCCATATCAATGGATTACATGTCTGGCTTGTCGTCCACTAAGCAAGGAAATGACTATGTGTTTGTGGTCGTTGATTGGTTTTCGAAAATGGCCATCCTCACAACATGTAAGAAGAATGTCACAGCGATAGATACTGCCAAGATCTTCTTCGAGCGAGTGTGGGTCCACTTTGGGATACCACAGACCATCATCTCCGACCGAGACATCAGGTTCCTCAACACCTTTTGGTTGAGTCTCTGGTCTCTGTTGGACACCCAACTCACAAAATCCACTGCTTTCCACCCCCAAACCGATGTCCAAACAGAGTTTGTCAATCATATGATTGTGTGCATCCTACGCATGTACAATTCTAAGCATCCACGGACATGGGACAAGAGTCTCCCATATGTCCAACACATTTACAACAGGGCTCTCCATAGTTCCACCGACCATAGCCCATTTCAGGTGGGTTTGGGTTTCCAACCCTTGGGACCCATTGATGTTGCACTCCCTCTTGCCACCGCACGGACATAATCTTCCCTTGATCAATCTACGATTGACAAATCCACCAGATTCATTGAGCGGAGTTAGCACATCCGCCAACAGGTCCAGGAGATTTTGCAGAAATCCAATGCTAAGTACAAGCAACGCCATGATCAACACAAGGTACCACATCAATTTCAGGTTGGTGACAAAGTTTGGTTACATCTGCAGAAGGAGCATCTCAACAGGCCCCATCAGAAGCTTCACCCACTTGTTTTTGGGCCTTACACTATTACCAAGGCTATGGGTAGAAATGCTTTTGATCTCAACACTCCACCCTTCCTTGGTCTGCATCCATTATTCAATGTGGACCTCCTTCGGCCATATTTTCCACCATTATTGGACACTTCTGAGATCGCAGAGCAGTTGACACAACTGAACTCAACCTTGATTGCATGGAACAAGCATCCACCGATCAGATAGTGGACACACAGGTTAAGGGCACTCTGTAGCAATGGATCCAGCTTTATCGGGTTGTCAAGGCAGGGCAACTCCTACACGAAGGCAAGTGGATCACCTGGGGCCAAATCCAACAGAAGTTTCCTCACTTGATGGGGGGGCTCAAGGCAATGGAGACTATTGCTTCCTAAGGGGGGAGGATTGATTCAGGTGGATATTCGTGGCCACCCACCTATTCTAACTGGATCCTCGTGTCTGTTTTTGTCCATCACGTTCTTCTGTACTGATTTGTAATTATGGGTCCTACACTTCTGGGGTTGTCTGAAGCCCCACACATCCTCCAGGTGGATACGAGTGGTCTCTTGCCTAATCCAACTGGCTTATTTTGTATGTTTTCATGTCAACATATCTTTTTGTACTTCCGGGGCCGTTTTGGGGCCCTAAATGTTGTTCTTTTGGCTCGTCGCAGTCAAACTGTAGACTAAGTCAGAGTTTGACAGTGGAATGTGTAGTTCTCTAAAATAAATTTCCAATGGGCTATCACGCGCCTAAAACGGATATCGTATGCAAAAGTTACGGCCCTAGGAAGTTGAGGTACCAAATTACACCAACTTACCCATAGGGCCCACATGACTTTTGGCATTCCACCTTCTAGGGTTAGGTTTTTGGATGTCTAGGGTTTTGGAATTCATGAGTAAGATCAAAAAGGCCTATGGAGCCTCATTGTAATCCATTCTGCTCAGACGGGTGCACGTAGCAGCCACATCTCTTCTCAGAGATAGCTCCCACAATTCGAGCAAGTTTTTAGTTCTGCAGTTTTACAACTTCAACCTATTTCATTATTTAATAGAAGATATTGTTCACTGGATATTTGTGTTATTATCCATATCTTTGTGTTTATTGTATTCAGTATGTTAATCAGTTCGTTCTGCTCCTAAATCTGGATAAGCCAGGGTTGGCAATTGATGGTTGAAGCCAAGAGGCCAACAATTAGTTAGAGGGTAGTCGGTCTTAGAGGGGTTAGATCATTTTGATTTGGGGTTATGCAATTTAGGATAAGTGGCTAAAGGGTTCAAGGTTGGAGCATAAAAGGGCTGACAATGAAATCACCAATGAAGATAGTATTGGGCTAAGGGAGGATGCCATCACATCAATCTAGTGTGATTCATGATGCATGTTGCTACCTCATCAATGATTTCTCTCTATTACATTACATCCACTTGTATAATGGCGACATATTGATGCTTCTTTGTCATTTTATCGCTCCTCCCAAAAAATGGGATCCCTAAATCAATCCTAGTATACTATATATATCTCCCTTGCTTCCTTCATGAACCTTCACTACAGTCGTGATCTCTAGTCCTTGAACAATTCTCATCTCCATAGGATGAGTCTATCCTTAGCTTGCTTGAGCTATGTTCATTAATATGCTCCACAAATGATCAATGATGTTCTTGCATTGGGATCAATGATTTCAAAGTTAGCAGTTTTGAGGTTTAGGGTTAATGAGTTATAGGTTTTGAGGTTAGGGCATAACTAGTGGAGTAGGGAATTATGGGATTAGGGGTCAATGGGTGGGTGATTCCTGGTTAGGGCATGGTGGTTAAGTAGTTAGGGAATCTATGGTAATTTCAAGGATTATTTAGTTAACTATTAGTGGGATTGGGGGGTTAGGTTAAGGGGACAACAATTTATTAGGGTGTAGTGGATCTCAACCAAGCTATATTAGGACAATTATGGGTTATGAAGTATGGGGCTAGTGACTAACATATTAGGGGTTGGGGAATAAAGGCTTGAAAATGAAATCACCAATGATGATAGTATTAGGGTGAAGGAGGATAAATCAACTTTCCATGCTCTAAAATGTGTGTAAATACATCCTCTATGCCTACTCTACCGAACATCACATCCACATGTACAATGGTGAAATCTTAGCACTTTTTCTTCATCTTGTTACACACCCTCATAACTCTGCTCCCCAACTTGTTCCTCAAAGACTTTGTACATCTCCACCACTTCCTTCTTGAACCTTCATTGCAATATTGATCTATGGTCCTCAAATGGTTCACAACTCCATATATAAGATGAGTGGCTTGTAAATGCTTTGTGCATACTGCGAGAGACTTGCAGAGCTAAGTGCAAGTGGTTGTAACAGACTGTGAAGGGCTTTGTGTTGTAATGCAAGGAAGGAGGATCTAGCGAAGTGCGCAGATCTCCTGTCCTATGCGGAGTAGGATTTTGTGGCTCTGTGCATGTAACTGATTGACTAAAGACAATAAAGAAGAAGAGTTGGTGGACTTAGCCCCAGGGTGGGGGTGAACCACGTATATGTTGTGTTGTTCTGCTTTGTGCGTTGTTGTTGGTGTACTTATGTGTTATCTGCTAACTGCTTGATATAGATCGATAGATAGATTTGTTTATACTTTGTGCTTACGATGAATATGGATGCTAGATCTGATCTCTGTGAACTTTCTTAGTGCTTGAATTTGCTAGATCTGATCTAATTCCTTATGCTAAGTGCTTAGATACATTAGATCTAGGTGAATGATGTGATGCTCTATTTTATCTGTGGAGTAGATATTGGTTAGATATTGATGAAGATTTATTGTTGAATGCTCTGTTAAATACTAGAATCACAGATCTATGTCCCAGCTAAGGTTGCAAACATCTGAGTCCTGCAACCACCCCTGCCTCTACCTCGGGTGAGACTTCATCTGCTTCGTAGGTGTTGTCGAAAGGGTCGGTAGTTAGGGTTTTGTTGGTGCGTTGTTGTAGCATTGAACCCTGGGTCTACCCTTGTGCCAAAAAATGGTTCCGTTGCCGGGACCTGAAACTGTGATTGCTAGGAACTGAGGAAGAAGAAGCTTTGTGCAAATATTCGACTTGAAACTGAGAAAGCTCCATGTGTAGATCTTTTTCCCTAGTGTGCAACATTATGCTTGACTTGTGAAGCTTTGTGCCAAGAAAAGAGCTAAGACCTAAAGAAAAGAGGTAAGATCTGCAAGCTTTGTGCTCTGATAAAGGTAGGAATAGTGAAAAGTTCTAGATCTGAAAGCTTTGTGCTTTGTAGAAGTAAGACAAGTGGAAAATTTTGTTTCTAAAGCATGGATCTAGGTATGTTTGATAGATTTTGTGTAGCTCGAAAACTAGGGTACTGGTAGATGAAAGAAGGTTTGACATGAGTAGATCTAATAAGAATAGTGAAAGATATGTTATACCTATGCATAGAAAGAATATTTGGACTAACAAATGGATGCAGGATCCTAGAAATAATTTTTTGCAGGTTAGCTCCTACAATCCTAGCGCGCAGTACAAAAAGAGCTAGGGATCAGTTAAAAGAAAGAGAGGATTAACCCTCTATTACAGTTGCAAAAAACCCAAACATCTTGCTAAGGAATTCCCTAGGAGAAGACCTAGTTGTCTTTGTTGTAAAGCTATGGACCATGAAGTATTGGATTGCCCTAGAATGATTGCTAAAGTTGAAAGAATGAATCTAAAGCAAGAAAACCCTAAGGCAGATCCAGAAACTAAGATTATGGTAGAATCCAAGAAAGAATCAGAGAAAGTATTATTACAGATGAGAGAAACCCTGAATGACCACCGACATGTCAGATTATCAGAGATCTTCAAAGAAAAAGAATGCATTGAAGCAAGATTAGGAGACTTCAATGTTGACTGTGTTCTAGATAAGGAAGCACAGGTGAATGTTATGACAGAAAGAACCTGGGAACTTTTAGGAAAGCTTGCTATGGTTCCTTCACTGGGAGGAATGGGATTATTCAGAGGAAAACTGATAACCCTATGTGCGAAGCTCGCTCAAATACCTATGAATGTCAATGGAACTTCGACAGAAGAAGATTTTGAGATCATTAAATTCATTGAGGACAACGCTCCATTTACCATGTTACTAGGAAGACCTTGGATTGAAAGAGATCAAGCCAGAAGGAAGGAAGAAGAAGTCTTCTTAGAGCAAAAGAAGCAAGAGTTAAGAGATTTTATAACTAAAAGGATCGCACACTTGATTGAAGAATAGGAGAACAAATCATAGCTATTTAACACCAGAGACTCAGATGTTGAAGTTGGAAGAACACTAGAACACCCACAGAAGATTGAAGTACCTATTCCAGATAAAAACGAAGTATTACCCTTGAATCCTATGAAATAATCTCAACAGCACGAAGTCACTATGTCAAAAGAAGATAAGAATCATAATGGGAAAAGAAATACTGAGATGGAGCTCACTGGAAAGAAGGCTAGAAAACTAAGTAAGAAGAGAGCTAAGATTGAAAAGTTGCACAAAGATCCAGAAGGAACCTCGCAGAAGGAAAATTTGCAAAATTGGAGCTTCGTCGGGATATCAGCACAACGACACATGGCACTTCGCCATGGCGAAGCAATATAGTCATTGGGGACATTAAAACCGTTAGACCAACGCTTGGAACGGGTAGAAAGGAATTTATGACCAGATAGCTCGCCATCAGACCGTTGGGACTGTGCCATAATAGATAGAACAATGTTCATAAAGGCTTCATAACTATTGCAAGTGACCCATTACCGAGTTACCTATTTAGCCCGTCGCACCATGCACCGAGAACACTTTTGCTAACCAAGAATTTGAGCCCGCAGACTAAGTTGATCTTACATAGTGATCATCACATTGTTGCCATCTATTCCAATGCAGTGTCTAAGTTAATCTGAACCCGATCTAGTAAATCCTGAGCACGTATGTCTGAGAAGCTCAATGCAATCGAAGAATCTGTGACAGAATTAATCCTCAACCTGATGACTGAAAGAGTCACGTCGGAGAGAGGATTATCTATAGGTGTACAAGCTTCATCCACAAGAACAGTGCAAGCGTCTTTGTCGACTGCTCGTGGAGCCGAACCATCCCGACCATCAGATGAAAAGTGAACCAAGCACAGGGATGATCTAGTGAATGCCAAATTGATCCTGACTATATTACCCACCTACATACCACCTCTGAGTGGAGCAGTAAATCGAGATAGCGTGCCCAAAGATTTCAAGTACACCTTCGTCACTGCGAACCTTCCGAAGGGGATCCGCGTAGTTCGAGCAAACCAAGACAAGATTGCAGCGTTGAAGTTCAGTGACTTCAACCTCGGCGACTGAAAAGTCTATAACATGCTCGCCCCAGGTAAGTACCTGACCAAAACGAAGGGGAAGAATTCAAAGATAATCTCCTAGACATGGACCCATAACCTCGTGCAGTCCACCCTGTTAACGTCATGAAGATCCCACACTTCAAAAGACACCAGGAGGTGAATGCCTATGTCAAGCTGCTACTTTCTTGTTACCATGGCGGCTATTTGTGGCTAGACCGTCGTATCACAGTTGATCCGACGATGATCAATCAAATAACAGGGTTGAGTATGAAGGGACCTGATCCACAGGATTTTTATCTAGGAAAAGCCATGGATCATGCTCTGGCACAAAGGATCAAGGACACCTACGACGATGTCGAGAAGGGGACACGAGGCTACAAGGTAGCTTCTATCTAGAGTGGTGTAGTGCGCCTCGCCTGTCAGTTGATTGCAGGGAAGTTAGTAAGAAAGAACCGACCTACCCAAGTCATCGGCTTTGTAGTCTACCTCGCAGGGAAGTGCGCGGAAGGCCTACAGATGAACTGGGCGAAGTACCTGGTGAATCAATTGGAACTAGATTGCAGAGAAGCACAAGATCAAGGTTACAAATTCCATTTTAGTTGGATTTTGATCCTTCTCGCATTCATCGTCTGGGAGATGCTGGAAGGTGCGACCTTCCCCGACATCGAGCCATTTGAACCATTGGCCACGAAGTTCAATACACTTTGGTATTCCAACGATATGAATAAGCAATGGCAGTCAAATGTTGTTTTTCATACCTACTACGATCAACTAAAGAGAGCCATCCAGTCCGAGCCTCGCATGAGTCCAAACACTAATCCCTAGTTCTGACCTTTGATGAAGTTCAACGCAGATCAACATTTCATTTATATTACAGCGCGCGCCGATGAACATAAGCAACAACTTCAGTCCTACTACAAGTTGACGGAGGAGGACCTGGAGGAGAATATTAAGGAATGGTCCGCTGACCTCCTCATCCCCACCAACCCCACCAAGATATTCGACATTGACAGCCCATAAACTACGCAGGCTACACCTGGACCTAGTAGGACAAAGAAGACCGAAGAGGTCCAAGGATTAGACAATGCATTCATGAAGACTGCTTCCATATCACCAAAGCAAGGAGGTGGTGGAAAAGAGTTAGATGACAAAGAAGTCAAACAAAAGCAAGGAGACGAGGTTGATCCCCTGAAGAAGAGGAAGGGTTCGCCTTCGAAACCTTCCTCCCGGAAGAAATCAAAAGCCTCCATGACCCAGATGCAAACTGTCCTCACCTCTGACGACTTTGACTTCCTCATAACAACCCTGAACGATGCTTCGCTGGAAATAGCAGACAAATAAGAGGCCAAGCAGAAAGCAATGTATGATAGGATTGAAATCGAACTCCGAGGGGTACAACATGCACTACAGTCTAGCCGTGCAGTCTCCACTGCGCCTCTGCCATTGGGAACACCAGAGCTGGGAGACGAGCCAACCCAACTCCACTGATTAGCTGATACAGTCGAAGCTCGCCTTTGACGAGCACGAGAAGAAACAGAGCAAGCCACCAAGGCTTTGACGCAAGTACAAGGAGTACTTGTAGATCAATGTCGGGCTACAGAACAGGAAAAGGTTGCCCTCCAAGAGAAGTTCGACGAAGAGAAAGCACAGATACAACAAGGAAAGGAACAGTTGCTCACCGAGCAACTCGAAGTAAAGGAAGCGGTCAACAGAGCACTTCACTCTATGACAGTCGTAGAAATAAAGGTAGAAGATTGAGTTACACAACAAGTAGAGCAGCTCGAAGAAGTGATCTAGCAGCTACAACAACACATCGCAGACTTAGAACTACGTGCAGTGCCCGAGACCCCACAAGATGCGAAGGACCAAAGAGAAGCAACTGCCGGGAGCGCAGTTGAGAGACTAAAGGCCCTTACTATGGAATACAAGCAACTGAGTGATCGTAGTGCCCTGACATACGAGAGACTCGTTGAGAGTCCAGAATTAAGAGCACTGGAATCAAAGCTCCAAGAGGTGAAGTATCAAGCCGAAACGATACAGGCACAGTTGAAGCTCATGTCAGCTATGTAAAGAATGAAGAGATCTCAAGAGAAACACATTGCCCAACAGCAGATTCACGCTATTCAGAGCAGAGTTATGGAAGTAACTCAAAGACTCCAACCCGTGCAAGATAAGGCATACCAATTGGTCACAGAAGTTGAAGGCCAAGGAGTAGAACTGGAGCAGGTTGTTAATGCAATTGATCAACACCTGGAAGGACTTGTGAACGATGCAGTCATCCAAGAGTTTGTTGAACAAGAGTTCGTAGCACAACAATAAGTCGAAGCAGCTCTAGGATTTCGAACTAGAACTACCCAGATCACAGTGATTCGGGACGAGTCACAGGTGTGTTGGGGGCCTGTTGGCCCTTGACCAAGTTTTAAGGGATCTTTGGTCAAGTTTGACCATTCTGGAATTCAACAGCCTGTTGAACGCGGAGCGCAAGACGAAGAAAAGATCGTGGGATCTCGACCCCTTTTTGGGTCCTTTTTGGGATTTGGGAATATGTAACGGGTATGGGTATGTCGGCCCATGGGTTTACCCATGCTTAGGCCTATTTTGTAATATATAAATAGATGTCTAGGCGATGTAAGGAAGATAGAAGAAGAGGCATCTATGTAATGTTGTGCTAAGTGAAAGTGTGGCTTGTAAATGCTTTGTGCATACTGTGAGAGACTTGCAGAGCTAAGTGCAAGTGGTTGTAACAGACTGTGAAGGCCCTTGTGTTGTAACGCAAGGAAGGAGGATCTAGTGAAGTGCGTATATCTCCTGTCCTATGCGGAGTAGGATTTTGTGGCTCTATGCATGTAACTGATTGATTGAAGACAATAAAGAAGAAGAGTTGGTGGACGCAACCCTAGGGTGGGGGTGAACCACGCATATGTTGTGTTGCTTTGCTTTGTGCGTTGTTGTTGGTGTACTTATGTGTTATCTGCTAAGTGCTTGATATAGATAGATATATAGATATGTTTATACTTTGTGCTTATGATGAATTTGGATGCTATATCTGATCTCTGTGAACTTGCTTAGTGCTTGAATCTGCTAGATCTGATCTAATTCCTTATGCTAAGTGCTTAGATACATTAGATCTGGGTGAATGATGTGATGCTCTGTTTTATCTACGGAGTAGATATTGGTTAGATATTGATGAAGGTTTACTGTTGAATGCTCTGTTAAATACTAGAATCACAGATCTGTGTCCCAGCTAAGGTTGCAGACATCTGAGTCCTGCAACCACCCCTACCTCTACCTCGGGTGAGACTTCATCTGCTTCGTAGGTGTTGCCAAAAGGGTCGGTAGTTAGGATTTTGTTGGTGTGTTGTTGTAGCGTTGAACCCTGGGTCTGCCCCTGTGCGAACATTAGGCGTTAAGGGTTGAGAGGTTAGGGGTTAAGGGTTGGTTAGGGGTCATGAATTTTGAAGCTAGTGGCTAAGGGGTTTAGGGTTCAAGCATAAAAAGTGTTACAATGAAATAACCAATGATGGTAATATTGGAGTGAGGGAGGATGTTATTACATCAACTTGGTGTTCTTTACAATGCTTGATGATACCTCCTGCATGCCTACTCAACATTATAATGCATCCAAATGTACAATGGCTACAAAAATAAAAAAAAATGAGTCTTTAATTGGTGTTATAGAAGGATTTGAAGAGGAGAAAAACTAACTCTAGATAAATCAATTTTAGAAGCAATCCTCGTGACTTGGCATTCACTAGTATACATTCCAAAAGGTATGGGGGAAAAAAATCAAAAAATAATGTTTTAGTTTTTTATTGTCAGGGAAAAGAGAAAAGGAAGGTACTACACTAGTAAAATGGAATAAGACAACAAAGGAAATTAAAGTAGAGGGTTAGGGTTTGAAGAATATACACTTCTTTGGTCAAGATTTAGTAGCCAAAAGTCTCGAAGGACTTATAAAAGTTGATGGATTATGGAAACAAGTCATGCTGCAAAAGTGAATTGATCATATTTCTCTTGAGGTTTGGATAAGGAGTCCAGTGAAAGTAGTAGTAGGGGCATCCATAATTTGAAAATCCCTAGTGAAGGAATTTCCTATGGTGGGAAGGTGGTTGGCATGAAGAGTAGGAAATGGTGCAAAAGTAAGATTAGGAGCATATCCTTGCATGGGATGTGTAGGAAACTATAAACTATTGGGTATGTGTTATATTATTTGCAAGATTGGTCCCATATACTGTACTCTGACATGGGAGCGGGGGGGGGGGCTATTGGGGGTTCGAGGACGAAGCCCTCAAATTTTTTTCTGGCTTTTTTTGCATCCATTTTTTTGGTGGTTTTTCGGCACATGGTTTTCACTGATGGTTTTTTAATTCCGGTTAAGGAATTAGGGTTGTTGACTAATCCGGGTCAATGGATCAGGGGTTTGGATGTCGCGGGATCCTATATATATTGTATTGTAAACAATGAAGGAAGATGATGAATAAAAGAATAGAGGTGTCACTCTAAATAGTTGATGGTTTTCGTAGTTTGGGTTTCTAGGATATAATCTGTGTGTAATGTGTGTGTGTGTGTCATTGTGGATCTTTTCTGTCTTTATTAAGAATCTATTTGCAGTAATTAATTGTACAAGGTTAAAATCTACATAAACTACTCGATCCTCTAATCAATGCTCTAAAGTTGAAAGGATACCGGGGCTTGGTTGAGGTAGTAGATCTAGATAGTACTTCCCTTTGGAATCAAGGTTGGAAATGACCAAGTATATCGAGTCTTTAGGAAGTGGAAGTTCAATGTTGGTCTCGTTTTGTGCAAAGCTTAAATTAGAGTTCCACAAGGCTAAGGGATGAAGATGATGAATTACTCTAGTCAAAAAATAGTTATTGTGGGAGTTATACTACTTAGTTAGGATACAAATCTAGTTTGGTGGAAGATGAAGGGCAATATAAATGGTGGTGGAAGGATATATGGAAATTAGAGGCCCCTTTAATTTAGACAAGATGATTTCTTTAGTTAGCATTATCCAATAAGATATTGACATGGAACAATTGAAAAGAAAGACCCTGGGATGGACATGGTAGATGCTCATTGTGTAAAAATGATGAAGAATCTAAAACTCACCTTTTGATAGATTATCCTTTCCCTAAAATGGTTTGGCAGGAATCTCTGAAGTTAACATGTGGTGGGGGTAAATGACAAGGAAGAACCGTGGATGGCTGCTTGGATTATTAGCTAAAAGAAAAAAACAATGAAGGATCATAAGGCATTGCCGTGTTTATATCGTGGGCTCTTTGGTTAGCAAGGAACAAGATGATATTTCAAAATAAGGATATCTTTCCTATTCAAGGAAGGTAAAGGCCTCAAGGATAATCGTAAGTCCAAATATAGATAAAACAATAGCATGGAGTTTCTTTTGTAGTGAAAGTCAAGGGGTCACACAGATGAATGGGGCAGGAGGGGTTCTTTACATAAAGAAAGACCATTTAATCAATCTCAAAGAAACTATGGGGGAAAGAAAAAACAATTGGGAAGAATCAAATGTTCCATGGACGTCGATGAGAGTTGTAGTTGAAAAACAAGTGAACAAGGTTCAAATTATGGGTGACTCTAAGATAGTTATAGATTGGCTCAATGCTGAAAACAATCTTCAAAACATGTCTCTAGCACCAATAATGGAAAGAATAAAAGAGTTAAATGAAACTTTCTCTAGTATCTATTTTCATCATATTTGTAGAGAATTAAATGTTAGAGCAGATGAACTCTCTCTCTCTCTCTCTCTATGTTGATATTACAACTAAGAGGATCATGAGAAAGAAGGGGAAGAATTTCCAACCATCATCAAATCCATATATACATAGTCTCTCTAGTTTGATGAGAGCAACTTTAGATAATGTATGAGAAATTTGAGATTTTTTTTTCTTTTAATTGAAGGATTGTGTCAATTTTTTTTTAGAGTTTGTGACTCAGAACCACAATGGCATCTCCTATTTTGGAAGTTATTCAAATTCCTGGACTATCAGGTTTTGTTGCAACAAGTAATTCTTTTTTCACTGCTATTATTAAGCTTTCATTGAGTGGTCCAAGGCATATACAATTGTATATTTTGATTTCTACTCACAATAACAAATACATTTTTTTTTCCATGGAAAAAATGTTTCCTTTATATAAACTTAATAAGTGGATAAACTCACCCTCTTTCCAATGAAAATTCTTTCCCAAATTTGGTAGGAATTTTGCTAAAATTTATAGTTGCACTTGATTGATAAGAACTCTAACCATGAAACTTTGTTAAAGGCTTTTGGTCTATTTTAAGGCTTAAATCACTAGAATTTCGAAAAAGTAGTCGATTAGAATAAAACTCTACCTC
>JZKD02S0230348.1:165435-178461 GCA_000966675.3 Picea glauca
CCCTGTAGAACCAAAAGTCTTCAACAATATGGGCATCTGATGATGCATCTCTTCATGGCACATGAGTTGACCACCGGTGCTAAATGGACGGTCAACAGGCCCCAATACCAAGAAAAACCCTCTAGAAGAGTAGATCTGGACTCTGGAGTCTAGAAGCAAGATGGAATAGATCTCCCGCTGAAGAATGGAGTTTGGGCTCGTCCCATGAATAGTTCCACTCAAAATTTACGCCCTCCTCTTGGAGAAAACGTCTCACTCCCAATATAAATCAATGCTCCATCAAAATACTTCATGGATGAGCCAAGAAGGACGCTATGGCCTCTCCCAAGATAACCCAGTGACTGGAATCTCCAAAAACCTTTCTCCTTGGCCAGAATGAACTGATCTAGCTCCACAAATGCGCCTTCCTTACTAGAAACCCTCAATGGTGCGCCCTCTCTCTCTCTCTCTGTACCTGTGGTTGGTGTAGAATCCTTCTGAAGCTGCGTAGATTTGATGTAGAATGGTGAGGGAGGAATCTTTCACCTCCGTGACCAAGCTTGGACCAGGTTGGGTGGGATCTTTCACCATCGAGCTGATCTCTAGGTTTGTTAAGTCAAAACCCTCAAAACCCCCAAGTGCATGGGCTCACTAGCTAGAAGCCAGATATCAAAATGATAATCAACATGAATTAGAGAATAGAGGTCCTTGTCTCTCTTTTATCCTTCCTGCTCCCCTTGTCTCTCCAAAGTGACTTTACTTTATTTAATTATTAATTAATTAATTAAATCACTTTAATTAATTAATTAACCATTTTACCTCTGAAAAGTACCTTATCTCCCCTTGTGGCTTCCCTGGCCACTGAAAGTCACTTCTCATCATCCTATCCTGTAGTGTTGTTCCTCCCGATTCCAATGAGTTATTACACTAAGAGGTTCCTCGAAGTATTATGCCCAATATGACCTTTTTAGTGAATTTATTTAACCTATAGCCCAAAATAACTCAAAATCATGGAAATCGTCGGAATGCAACGGAACCAAAGCCACGCTGTGCAGAATGGATCATAATGATGAAATAGGATGAGCGATGCAAGCCGGACCCCAAAATACCCCTCAATAGTCCCTGTACGCGCTATAACCTCCATCTGGCTACTCTGAACATCATAACACTCTGTAATATAATGATGTCCCAAAGTGGGGACATTACAGTCCTCCCTGCTAGAATATTGCTTGTCCTCAAGCAATAACTAAACCTATCCAAATATAATACCGGGGTCCCATGTCCACCTGTGGGACACATAGTAGGCCCTATCCAAAGATGAACTATCACGCACTCCGCCCCCTGGGTCCCATATAAGGATGTGAATTGCAATACCCTGTGAAGCATGATCCTGAATCATATCAACACTAGGAGTCTCTTGCACATGACACATGGTCTCATCTTGGAATGAGTCCATCTTTCGAATCCATATCAAGACCAACACGGTCTCCATCAATTGCATATGTTGCTGCCATAGTGAGGTATTGCAAGACCTCCATGAGGCACCCTCAAGTGATGTGTTCTCCTCAACACTGAAGCTCATTGGAAAGTCAAAATAACTTTCCCCTGCAAGGGCCCACTCGCCTCTATTAGTCAGTGAAATGCTCAACCCTGCAATCCCCGGGTCCCATGCTAGTCTCTGCCTAGGGTCACCACGTTGGCGCTACATTACTCTGACCATGATTGTTTTCTCCCTGTATACATACTGGATCCCCCACTCCTGGATCCTCAAGCTGGAATACCTGTGGCAGCTGGACCTGTTGTCCAGAAACTGCATCTGTAAAAGAATCTCTATGGAAGTAGTACCTGCCCAACCATCTCCATGCACGATCATGATGATCAAAAGGGAGAAACTGCCGCTCTCCATAGGACAAGCCCCTGCATGCCCACTCAAAACCAACCCAAAGTGAAGTATGTGGCTCTCTGGCGCAACCTGGTTCATCACAAAGTGAAACAACCTACTAACAAAATGAACTCCTGGATCCCATGGCAAACTTGGAAGTTTATCACTTCCAATACCCGCTAACTGCTCCCGTGTCATACTGATCCCTGTTGAAATCCCTCCGTGCTCATCCTCATGAGAATCTGCATCTGTGTCGCCCTTTGAGATGTCTGCTATCCTCTGGTCTATGATGCTCACCATCACGCACAAAGTCTCAACTGTCTGCCTATGATGATCCACCCCTATCCTGTTGTATGCCGTAAAAACACTCCTGTCAAGTGGTCTCGGCCTACCCACTCTCCATGTCCTCTGCCACTGTCTATCTCTCCTCATGCTGCTGTCAATGATAAAAGTGTCAGGGAAGGCTAATAGAAACATCTGTGGCTGACTATAGGACTAGAAGGTATCATATGATTTGGTCAATCCCAAGGATTCAACCAAAAGCTCGTCCACCGGTACCCATGGTACATACTCGCCTGTAATCATCATTGAATTCCAATCATCATCACCCCTATGGCTGCTGCTACTGTGAAGGTGATACCCCAGTACTGTGTGCTGTTGGAAAGGAGAGACATCTCTATGCTCTACTAAGTGTGTCTCCTCCCTGCAAGCCAATACACCCCTCCGAATCTCACCTTACATCTCTGCATGTCTCTGTGAGCTATCACTCATCACTGTATGCTCCTGCATACTCATGTAATCTCCTGTATACTCCTGCAACATTATGGATCCTGGGTGTACTACTGGATCAACCTCTACATGAAGGTCAATTGCTCCTGGGACACAAATGGAAGTGTCCTCAGAACTGCCCCTGGCTCGGGAGTCCCCATGCGTATGTATGTGCTCGACTGTCTCAAGGTTCCTCGTGGAGGGTAGCTTCGGCGCCTTCGGATCATAACTCTCCATACTCATCAATGATCTTGGGTACTCATGCTCCTCCATCAACTGGTGCTCCTCTGCCAAGCCACCAACATCCCCTAGCAATGTGGCTAAAGGATATACCTGACTCTCCACTAAGATATATGTAATGGATCTCTATCTAATCTCCTCAAGAAGCTCCTCTGACGTGGACTCTGATTCTTGAAGGACTACCTGCGTGCCTTTCAAGAATCCTCGTGTGCTCTCCAACTCATGAGTGAGTCTGTTCACCTCTAACTCCTGCTCCCTTAGGGCCCTGTGATACATCTCGCCAATCCCCAATAGGTACTCCATGTCCATCTACAACTGTTGGTAGTCGGTCCTCGTCACAAACACTCTCCCTGAGAGCATGAAAGTCATTTGTGGCAATTCCCCCATCTGAACTATCATGTGCCACCGATGCCCTCCAACAATAATCTGCCACCAATGCATGGGTGTCATCGATGCGCCTAGTGGCTGCCATGATCATGTCCTCACTGACTCTCAACTGTCTTGCCAAGTAGCGTGACTCCTGATCATAGTCTTGCTGAGGTGCTACCTCATGCTCCTTACTACTAGTGTCAACCCTGGAATCCCCAACAACACTCTTTGCGAAAGATAAGTCACTGAATTGTCCCCTAACCACTGTGCTAGTAGGCCCAGCTGTATGCCACTGCACACCATCATCAACTACTATCTCCCTCTGAATCATATTGTATCCTGTTTGAACGGCTGTATCCTCTTGTGCACTCACCCGACTAATATCATCTGTGCCTGGATCCCATACCGATGTGTCCAGACACGTGCTATGGTCATCCTGACCAATAAGGGGTACATCCTCATCAATGCAGGCTGGTCCTAGAAGTAAGTGTCCCATCAAACTGTCAGTCTCCCCAGCCTGATCAAATAATGGAGTCTCCAAAGGAAGTGACCCACTCTTCTCATACTGATATGTATGTGTAGGGTCAACTATTAGCACGTCGTGTCTCTCCTCCTGGGTCTGTGGGTCCATATGTCCCTGGTGTGCATCCCTCACACACGGCTCCTCCATCATATCTGAAATGCCACTGATATCCTCATGTGTCGTGGCTATTAGGAGTGTCTGAAAAGATGGAAAATGTGTCACGGTCATCATAGGGAGCTCATTAGGTCTAGGTGTTAACACGTGTGAATCCCCACTAGTGTCACCACTTTGCTGAAGTGTGAGATCATCAACACTATATGATATGATTGCTGAAGCACATGTGCTATCATCCTGTCCATCCCACTGTTCCTCCAATGCTCAAGGGTCACTATCCTTCCCAAGCGTGCAAGAGCCACTAGCCTCTATAAGTGTGCAAGAGTCACTAGCGCCATCAGTCTGCTCCAAATAGGCATCTATCGCTGCATCCTCATACACCTCCTCGTCCTCACTGTCATAGTGTACCTCAACAATGTGTTTCTTACCTTTACCCCTACATCTATGATCTGGTTCCCAAGGCACTTTGCAACTGTAGCAATGTTGCCTACTCCTAATGGGTGTAGGGTTAATCTGTGCTTCCCTCCATCTAGCTGCTCTAGCTCTGTTTTCCTCTGTTATGTTGACC
The DNA here is from genome assembly GCA_000966675.3 of Picea glauca. Classification (NCBI taxonomy): domain Eukaryota; kingdom Viridiplantae; phylum Streptophyta; class Pinopsida; order Pinales; family Pinaceae; genus Picea; species Picea glauca. The sequence goes on from JZKD02S0230348.1 coordinate 169,879, forward strand.
CGACGTGTAACCTCATCTTTGCTCCACCTAGGATTTTTTATGGATACAAATTGTTGGAATGTTAATTGAGCCCTAGTTCCCTCACTCAGGGCGTAATATTCCCTTTCACAGAATAGACTCTCTCTAGCAAAGTAAAACATATCCATCTCTACTGTATTCCTGCATGCGCTAATCCCCACTGGTTGGGAGGATCAACGCTCTGATACCATTGTAATGTTCCCAAGCCAAGGTGCCAAGAACATTGCGTTTCCTATGAATTTTTAATTGTTTTCTAGTTGTGGCATTTCGTCAAACACTTTGCTGATTATGGTCTTTTAGGTTGCGCTAGGGTTTATATTGATGATTTTAATGTGTGTTTGCAACAACAAATAAGAAGATATAGCAATGGAACATACCTCAACAAGATGCAAGATCAACAACAGATGGAATAACCAAAAATACCTCAGATCTGATATTATTCATAATAGAAGAAGACCCTGATATAATGGATCTGAAGATTTGGTACAAAATAGCTAAAATCTAGTAGCAAAATGGAGATAACTCTCAAGCAAGGTCAAGAAGACAAGATATAAGCCTGCCAAGGCATGCCAGACTACCATAGATGAATAGCAGCATAAGATCTCGACCCTCTAAAGTGCTAACCCTCAAGTTGGATAAGTTACGCCTTGCGTGGAAGACTGGATGCACCCAATAATTCGACCATCCTCCTATTTGGCCCCAATAGCAAGAAAAACCCTCCAAAAGAGTAGATCTGGAGTCTAGAAGCAAGATGGAATAGATCTCCCGCTGAAGAATGGAGTTTGGGCTCGTCCCATGAATAGATCCACTCAAAAGTTACGTCTCACTCCCAATATAAATCAATGCTCCATCAAAATACTTCCTGGATGAGCCAAGAAGGACGCTATGGCCTCTCCCAAGATAACCCAGTGACTGGAATCTCCAAAAACCTTTCCCCTTGGCCAGAATGAATTGATCTAGCTCCACAAATGCGCCCCCCTTACTGGAAACCCTCAATGGTGCGCCCTCTTTCTCTCTCTCTGTACCTGTGGCTGGTGTAGAATCCTTCTGAAGCTGCGTAGATTTGATGTAGAATGGTGAGGGAGGAATCTTTCACCTCCGTGATCAAGCTTGGACTAGGTTGGGTGGGATCTTTCACCACCGAGCTGATCTCTAGGGTTTGTTAAGTCAAAACCCTCAAAACTCCCAAGTGCATGGGCTCACTAGCTAGAAGCCAGATATCAAAATGATAATCAACATGAATCAGAGAATAGAGTCCCTTGTCTCTCTTTTATCCTTCCTGCTCCCCTTGTCTCTCCAAAGTGACTTTACTTTATTTAATTATTAATTAATTAATTAATTAAAAATTTTACCTCTGAAAAGTACCTTATCTCCCCTTGTGGCTTCCCTGGCCACTGAAAGTCACTTCTCATCATCCTATCCTGTAGTGTTGTTCCTCTTGATTCCAATGAGCTATTACACTAAGAGGTTCCTCGAAGTATTATGCCCAATATGACCTCCTTAGTGAATTTAATTAACCTATAGCCCAAAATAACTCAAAATCATGGAAATCGTTGGAATGCAACGGAACCAAAGCCAAGCTGTGCGGAATGGATCATAATGATGAAATAGGATGAGCGATGCAAGCCGGACCCCAAAATACCCCTCAATAGTCCATGTACTTGCTATAACCTCCATCTGGCTACTCTGGACATCATAACACTCTGTAATATAATGATGTCCCAAAGTGGGGACATTACAGAGATTGATTGTATCATCAAGGGTGACAGGTGATAGGCTGCGAATGGTCTCTTTGCACACAGTGATGGGAGTGGTGTGACGCTTGGAAGGAGAAAAGTGATGACAGATCTCTGCTGCTACAAACTGCACTGATAATAAAACCGCCCTTTGCAACTTTGGGCATCCATTCTCCACAAGAAAGTACAAGAAGACCCATCTACACCATTATAGAGGCCTTAGGAAGAAGTTGAAGACCCAAGAAGAGAAGTCGGCCCCACAGGAAAAATAATAATAAAATTGAAGACCTAGAAATAAGAAGTCGGCCCAAGACTAGCGCCCAGATCAGTACAAATATAGGACTGGCTCATTTCATTTTGACAGTCAGACAACTACTTCTGCAATCCGCACAAGGCAGTTGCAACTGCAGTTTTGGCAGTTTCGCTATTTTTGGGTTACTGGTTATCTTGGAGAGTGTGCCACACTTGGAGAAGCTCTTGGTTATTCTTGGTCATATTATTGAGGAGCTAGGTCTTGGTGATACTAGCCTTGGGAAGGATCTTCTCTGTATGGTATTTCGGCTATTGATGGTGATGTACTAGTAATATCTTGGACTGAATTCTTCTAGAGAAAGATTGTTGGGTTTTCTCCCAAGTTTGGGTTTTCGAGGATAAACTCTTGTGTTCTTGTGTCTACTGTGCATGGTTAATATTACTAGATCTTGTTATTTCCACTGCATTGTTATAGTTGAGATTTTCAGTGTATAATTATTCTATGATAACTGTTGTATGAAAGTGAATCTTGTTATTAATCATAAGGCAATAACTATCAGATCTAAGAATCAAGTAAACACCAACATAGTATCAGAGCTAGTTGAAATATTGCCACTGCACAGTTACATTTGCAGTTGCAGTTGCCAGTTACTGTTGTAGTTGGCAGTTGCGCAAACCTTGAGATTAGAAGACAAGCTGGATGGTGCTACAAATTTCTGAGGTACGCACTTGTATATAAGTTATATCATGAGGGTGTTTGCAAGAGATGTACACTTGGAAAAAGTACATTTGTCCAAGCAGTGACAAAGGGATCTAGTGCATTCAGAGGGATAGTACACCTCTTGATGATTACAACTGTGTGAGACATCCTCCAGGACACAGACCTGAGAGAGAGCCCCTGAGATGGGTGTGTGGTTCCTATCTAAGACAGAAATGGAACATTGTGCTGGCCTCCTCCTTGCAGAGAGTTGAGATGAACTCCAGATGATTCTCCTGTGTAACGTAGTGAGAAAGAAGACCTGCTGAGTTAGACGTGCCCGTCGTTGAGCACAGGGGAACGTGTGAATTTCCATGACCTGGGTGCATCGTTCTGAGACAAAGATGAAACGATGTATTAGCCTCCTCTGAGCAGAGATTTGAGATGATGAACTCCAGATGACTCTCCTGTGTAATGTAGTGGGAAAGAAGATCTGTTGAGTTGGACGTGCCTGTGGATGAGCACATGTGAAGGTGATCCTAGTGGCTGAGCACTAGTGGGTGTATAAGATCCCTTGCTATATTGTTCAAGAGTCAGACTTACCTGTAACCTTAATTGTTATGTAAAGGGTATAGGTCGGCCCCACCTTAATGTAAAATATAATTAATGTAAAAGATAATTAATATGGTAATTATTAATTATATTATAAGTTATTGAGGTCGRCCCTGTTGTGCCAATAGACACTTCTGTTGACAGGTTCAATCTAATATAAGTAAAGGTAAATTCCCCATTGAGGAATCATAACACAAGTGTGAGTTTGGAAATTTCAGCAAACACTTTTTCTTGGGAAAAGTGTGCACCTCTCTTGGGCGCTAGGTTTCTAGGGTTTGTGAGCACCCTTTTGTGTGCTAGGTGTTTATGGTGGTGAAGGTCTTTCTCTTGAAGAATATAGCAAAGGATTGGCTGGGTTTTCTTACCTTGTGTAGAAGGGTTTCCCAGGATACTTCTTGTGTACTTGTGCATGGTGTTTCTTCTTGTGATCTTGGTTGCTGCAACAAATTGTTCATGGTTTAAGTAAAATGCTAAAATGGAATGAACTTCATGCTTAAGCCTTGCTTATTGAAAAATCAACAACACCATCCCTAGCAATTAAGACTCCAGGTTTGCATATCAGGTTTGATATTTTTATATTGCTGCATCTTAAATAAATATTGTAACTAGGACAACAGTCTTTAGAGTTCTATTACTGTTGAATACCTTTTGCTATCAAATGTTTAGTGACACTTGAATATTGTTAGTACAATAATCATTATGTAAATGCTCACTGTTTAGTACTAATAATGTACTTGTTTGCAAGATGGAATTGATCTCCTCTAGGAGATGTTCTTGGTTGTTGCCTTTGTTCCGGGCAGGTTACCACAGAGGAATGATTGGTAACAACACTGGAAAAGTGTTGTTCTTGTTTCCATTTTTTTTTTTGTTGTTTCTATTTCCTATTCATAAGAATATTGTTCTTGTCTGCTATTTTCCATTGTTATTGCTCTTGTTCTGGGCAGGTCACAGGTGATAGCTTTGAGAGGGAGTTGTAGTGACAGTTGTAGGAGGCAACAAATTATATGGTCTCTAGTTTGAGACATGGAGCAGGCTATCTAGACATGGAGTTGTATACATGAAAATATACATCCATATATCGAAGGAAAATAAGACAAAGTTAGAACCTTCTGAAAAGAAGGATACTTTTGTGGGATACAGAGTGTTCCACAAGGAGATTGATGAGGAGAAGCAGGTGGCTCTACCAGTGGTGAGGTAGATGGCCTTGTTATCGCATAGTTTGTAGTAAGGATAAAAGATAGATATGAAGGGGCAAATTGGCGTAACTTGAACCAATTCCACTCAATGTCACCTCGATAGGAAGTTTCTTTCTGTTTAGGGAGGTAAGGCCCAGGGAAGACGTCCCCGGTGACTTGGGGTTTTGAGAAGGCAAAGGATTGTAAGATAAAAGGTAAATTCCCCCTCACAAGTCACCACCGAGCAGATAGTCCGGCTAAACAACCAATAAAGAGAAAGTATAACCAAAAGGAGATGCTCTTGCCCGAGACAAAGCAACAAGAAATATATGCAAGCTTACTCGCTTGGTTAGTACTTCATATAATCAATGACTATCTGGTATATAAGCAATTGAGAAATAAATATTGACGAAGTCAATGTTTATATAATAACGACGATGTACAATATCACTTCTTCAATAAATGTTGAAAGATTATGGCATTCAATGTAACAATTAACACTTCATTCAGGTAATGCCTTTTAACAACCATTCAATCGCTCATAAGTAAAACGATAGCTGCATAATGATGATAATAGCAAAGGATGATGACAACAAATGAGTTAGTAGAGTTAGTCTAGGCTAGGGTTAGAATAGTTAGGGTTTTGTTCAAAGTATTAAGAGTTGTTTTTGATCACAAGTACTCACACGCTAGGCCTTAGATCAATGCGTTTCTAGGGTTAATGGAGTCAAAAGAAGGACGCAGAAGCTGGAGGATCAAATATGATAGTAAGACTAAGGACGAGAGGGTCAAGCCTTGAAGTGTTTCTATGGCAAGGCCTCAAGGACAAAACCCTAGGGGAGAGAGGCTCACTTTGGTGTAGGGGAACTAGGCCTCAGTGCTCTCCTCCTTCCTTAGGTCAATGGCAAAAAACGACTAGCTCAGAAAGTGGCATAAAACTAAGACAAGAGGTTTTGAGGGCAACGTGTTGCTATTACAAGCCTTCACCAAGCAAACCCTAGGGAAAATCGGCTCATCAAGGTGTAGGGGAACTAGGCCTTGATGCGTTTTCTCCTTCTTAGCTTTAGAAAAGTAAAACGGCTAGCATAGGAGAAGACATACTTGAGTGATGCTAAGGCAAGGCTCAATCCTCTTCAACAAGGGCTAGAAAGAGAAGAGTGTTGCTAAGGCAAGGCTCTATCTCACTTCAATGGACAAAATGGCTAGAAATCTTGATGGGGACATGAGACAAGGACCTTCTATGTGTGCTTGTCCCCTAGGGTTTAAATCAACAAATTATAACCATAAATGCAAGAGAAATAACACTACAACTATTCATTCAAGAAGTTTTGCAGAAATTTACTTACATTTAACCAAGAAATCAAGTAGCAAACCCTAGTTGTAACACCTTCCACCAAGATAAATGCCAAAAATGCCAATAAAAGACTTACTTCAACAAGTGCGCCTCACAATTTCATCCAAGAACTCCAAGTGTAGTGCAAATTTCAGACCTCAGTAATGAGTGAGTGAGAGATGATGAAAAAATGAGAGTAAAACCCCTCAATTTATACTATACCATGATGTAATTTCACTTTTAGGTCATAAAAAGGCCGACAAGGCCAAAATACTAAAAATCATTCTATTTTACATTAAATTCTTAAATTAAAACCTAATCAAGCTAAAGAGAGACGTCATGCCCCTTTAAGGGTGACGTTAGCCCCTTCTAGGGCAAATGCAACATCTTGGAGCAAAATGTTAGCCCCCCTTGGGCTTCTCTAACCTGCCACACGTGCCAACACTGCCAAATCTGTCTCCCAAGATGTCCATAAGGCTAGATGACGTCATGATCATCATGGGTGACGTCATGGGCCTTCCAGGGTCAACGTTCCAATGGAGAAGGCACAACCCCCCTAGGTCAAGCTCTGCTAGGGTGCCTCTGGTGGAACGTCCTCCACTTCTTCGGTGCAAAGCCTCTGACCATCTCTGTCCTGTCTCTGCCCCCTAATGGGGTCCCAACATCCATCTGGTGGGCTCTTCAGCCCCATGGTGGTTCGAACTGATCATCTGCCCATGTGTACTGGTCCAACATGGTACTTGTCCGTCGGGCATGATCCTGCACATCAACAACTACGCCCTCCATGGGCTCATAAGTCACAGGGATCATAGCAATGTCAATCACATCTCATCATCAATATTATTAAACATGTGCATAAAACCCCTATTACCCTAGTTAAAAGCTCAAAGAGATTATACAAGACTGCAATACAAGTTTGGAGAAAGTGACAGGGCGTCCTATTGGGCTAGTGTCCACTGGAAGAGGAAAGTTTCCGGAAGAGACCTCATCTGAGCCATGCAAGTGGGTGATGTGGATAAGGGATGTCCAGGCAAGTGGGTGCAATGAGAGGAGAGGGTGCAAAGCTTTACCTGTGGGTGCCTTTGTAGAAGGCGAGCTGCACCTGTCCTGGATGCAATCTTTTCCAAGCCCATTCATGCCTTTTATTCTTTATTCTTCATTCTTTTAATCTTTATTGCTTTTTCTTTAAGAGGCTAATCAGGGGACACTGTCCTGGCGTGGAGACCAGTGGTGACAGTGTTGCCCACAAGTACTTTCACAGAAATGGGAAGGCTGGCTCGTGATGAGACCCCCTTTCCCTTGGCCATGCAACCAAGGGTCACTACCCTGGCGTGGTAACCAGCTGGTGGTAATGTCATACTGCTAGGTACCTATGGACCTAATAGGTTGGCTTGTGATGAGACCCGCTATCCTCTGACTAGGTCTTGTTTTATTATTTTACGGGTCCCTCTTGTTTCTTGCTGAGAAGCCTTTTATTGCTTTCTCGGGGATCCCTGGGTGAAGCATCTCGAGGTTTTATTCTAAGGCTTTTATCTTTTGCCAGCTTGCTTTTACCTTCTGGGCGTTTAGCCCCTTCTTCCCACTAGGTGTTGATCGCCTATTCAACTAGGGGGTCAACTCCATTTACCATGAAGATATGCATCAACAGATGCAAACATGTCGAAGACTTTTTGGTTCTACAGGGCAATTTTTGCTTCAACACAGTTTTGTAAGCGGAATTACCGCACCCCTGTGCGGGTTTATAATGTAATAGGTCTACATGGATCATGTTAGGTCAGTTGCCTTAGGGTTTCTTCATTAGGAGAGTTCCTTTCACTGAGTGTTTTTTATCCTCAGGAGGTTAATGTGGCCTAACCGGCCGGGTTAATCTCCCTTTAGTTTTTCACTCCCACCTAATAAATCCTCCAAAGTGGTGAAAGGCGTTCTAATGAAGTCATTCCTAGGTAGCTAGTGTTTAGGAATGTTGTAAATGACCATGTAAGACAGCACGCGAAATTTCACGGAATTCCGTCAAGTCTAGCTAGGTTTTTTTTAAAGTTGGGAATTAATTAATTATTTAATTAATTCTGGGTAATTAATGTAAAACTTAGGTCCCAGGATTTTTGATAGGGGTATTTGTACTCAAAAGAAAGCTAATGAGACTCGCTACACCCATGGACCAAGTTTCAACTCAGTCAGACAAGTTTTGCTAGGTTGTTTGTCCAGTTAGGACCTTTTTCGGAAAATGACGATTTTAATTGCCAAACCCAGAACATGGGAAAATGTAAATTTTTTAATATTTAGCCAAATAAGGTGAAGTAAAGGTGAAATTAATGAAGGGAGAACCCACCTAACCCATCCTAACCCTTTACCTACCCTTTAACCACTCATTTAATTAAACTTACCTTTTAATTAAAACCCATATGAAGTTCACGTCCCCCTTTCCCCACGTGAGCATTTGATAATTCATTTAATTATGGATCGAGGGCCCCTCCTCATGAGGTACGCCCTTCCTCTACCCATCCACCTCCCCATTTGGAGTGTGTCCCACACACACTCTTCCACTCACCTTAACTCACGCATATCCCCTTTGAAACTCACGTCCCCCATTAAATTACATCACCCTCTCCACGTGAAGTAGGAAACTCACTTATTAGTGAGGTATGGGTGTTGAAATAATGTAACTGCGAAGAGCATTCTTATTATTATTGGATTAAATCCCCATTGCGGATTAATCATGTCATTATTATTATTATTATTATTGTTATTGGATTAATCCCC
>JZKD02S0230348.1:242350-264891 GCA_000966675.3 Picea glauca
TTGATCAGTTGATGTGATTTTGTATCTACTATCATCCTATCAGGAACATGTTTCAGAATTTTCAGTTTAGTAACGATATGTGACCACTTGACATCTTATGCATCTTATTTATTGGATGTAATTTCATATTGATGTAGAAAAGTGTTTATTTGATGTTGTTGTTGCTTTACAAGTTTAAAAAAATTAAAAAAATTGAAAAAAATGATTGTTTTTGTATTTTTTTGAGGTCTTGCTGACATATTCCGACATTTTCCGCCGATATCGCCGAGATGATCTCTTCCAGACCGTCACCGACACTTTCCCCGACACGACATATACAACATTGGTTTGGACTTAGGCTTGTGCCTCCAAGGACACACCGAGTGGGTTGGAGACTTCTCCACGTTAATAAGTGTGTATAAGGACGACAACAACGTGGAAGAACTTTTAATCCACTGGGTGTGTCCTTGGGGGCAAGTCTCGAGTCAAGGTGCTGTCACCTGATCCTCGACTCCTCCGTCTAGGCCAACTCCTAGCGAAGCCAAGGGGGTAGTCCCTAAAGAAAAATAAAACTAAGGCTTGATTTAAACTAAGAATAAGAAATGGAATTTAGGAGTTTTTACTACAATCAAGAATAGCAAGATATAAATGAGAATTTGCAACAAGATGTAATGGAAATTATACCAATAGCATAAATGACATGTAAAAATATAATTTGCTTAGGTTTGAAAGTAAAGCATTTAGGATATTTGCATAAAGATACAATTTACATGAAAAAAGGATACAAAGACTTGAAGTAGATATGATAAGCCAAAATTGTGTGGACGAATGCCAAATGTAATAAAATTGCGGCGAGATGCTGTGTATCACAAGTTGCTGCTAAAAAGTAGAGTCTTGCAAGTGTGTTGCTTGTAAATTTTAGAAGTATCTTAATGTCAAAAGTTTATTAAATGTTGATTGTGATTATTATTATGAAAGTTGCTTGCCAAAGTGCATTGATTGAAAATAAAACTAATCTAAGTGTGGCCTTTGAAGAGGCTATCCCTCAGCTTGGAATTTGCGGAGAACTTGTTGAAGTACAAGTGACTTCACCAACAAGCTCAATAAAGGTGTTGGAGGTCCAACACAGGGGGGAACAAGCCCGAGGTATCCTGTCTGACTTCACACACTCCCTTTATGCAGTTTCCAAACAAAGGAATAACACATTTTTGAGGTTGTCCTAATTATACTAGATTCGCACAGACCAACCCCGGTTCTGATGAGTTCCCTAGGTCGAGCTAGGCTCGCAAGTGTTCAGAGCATACACCGGGGAGCTGAGGGGATGGGTTTATTTGCAAGAAATTGAAAATTGTAATAAAGTAAAGATTTTCTAATTAAACTAAGTCCACACTGTCCAACCCCTGTTTGGCATGAGCCTAGTTACGAAGCTGAGGGGATTGGTTTATTTGCAAAATGAAAATTGTAAAAAGATTGCTTGAAATGAAATCTAATCGAACAATTAGTATTCTACTTTTCAAAATTGAAATTCTAAACTAGGATTGTGATTACTTTAAACTTATCTTTAAGGTGTGAGATTGTTGAACTTTAAGCAAAACGAAACCACATGAGACAACTAGACCACAACACCGGTCCCCCCTTGGGGGGAAAACGAAAAGTGAGGCCTACTTGTCCCACTTATTTTATTACTTTTATTACATTACTTTCTCTTTCTTTGGGAGGCTTGTGATCCTTTATTTATGAGGATCTACAAGTTTACAAGGTTTTCCGAAGAGTTTATTGAAGTACAAGGTGCTTCTGGAGGTCATGGAAACTTCGATTTCGCCAAAATCCGGCAGAGTGTCCCCTTGTTTATTGAGCAACCTGCATAAAACAACAAGCAAATTTGGGCAAAAGATGCCCACAAGGCAAATAGGAAAGCCTACAAAACAAGTTAGTTCATATACAAAAGGTGCGAGATAAATGACTAAGTAAATCTACACTAAACTAACCTTTAGAAACAATTAATATTAACAACAAAAAGGTCTTTTCCCAATGATATTACTTGGTGTCCTAAAACAACAAACAGTATTAATGGGATGCCCAAATTTAACTTTAAACTCTTATAAAAGCAAGACTACCCTTAGCTTTTAGATTTTGCAAATAAACTTAGCATAAAGATAGAATTTTTCAAGCTAGTACTAAACTACTTGCAAGAGAGTATGCAAAGGAAGAATTCCCTTAAGATTTATCTTTTAGATTTAGAAGTTAAACCTTGTTGATGTTTTGGTAGTTGCGGGAGGTATTAACCTCCAAGTGTAACCTTTGTACTTAGAACAAAATATTCCAGAAGTAAGAGAATCATTAAACATGTGTGGAAACCCTAGAAGAGAAGTCGGCCTCAAGAGAATATCAATAAAGTAATAGAAGGATCCAAAAAGAGAAGTCAACCCCACTGGGTAAAGTCACTTGGACAGGCTAGTATAAATAAGGAGGCGCCTTGCTCATTCGCACTCCCTCCCTCACTTAGAAAGAAGGGTGCAGGTCTAAGGAGCAGTTGCAGTGGCAACTAGGGCACAAGTTTGAGGAGCAACAGTGGCAGCTAGGGTGCAAGTCTTTCTGGTATCTCTTGTGCGCTTCTCTTGGTAAAGGTACGCTTCTATTAGTAGATGTACATTCTCTTGGTATTTTGTTGCTGCTGCAACAATGGTGTTTCTAGTTAGGGTTTAGTTGTTGGTTCTAGTGTGGACTTGCCAAAATCATTCTATCTAAGAAAAGGTTAGTGTGCTCGGGGGTGGTATAGTGAATGCCTATGGTTGGGTGACAATGGTGTGACATTGTATATGGTTAAACGAGCATACCGAAATTTTAACATGGTATCATATCTGGTTTCCTTCGTAACAGTCTAACCACTGGAAGGAAGATCCTCATTTTCCCCCATTGTCAAGCTTGTTGAGCACTTTCTGAACCCACCAAGAAGGTCGCTTAAGTAGGGTGCATCTTTCCCTCGGATCAGAGCTTCAAAAATTCTGAAATTGAAAAATTAGGGTTTCCTCATAAAACCCTAGGTTTGTAGTAACAATTGCAGTTGCAGTGCTAGTTTCTTCGTGCCAGTTGCAACACCAGTTGCAGTGCCAGTTGCAGCACCAGTTCCGGTACCAGTTGCAGTTCCTCTGTTCTAGTGAAGTTTCTGATAACTCGCTTAGCAACTTGTTGAAAGGATGCTGAAATTATTCTTTCCCTAGATCAACTCGCTGGCCATTCTTCCAACAGTTAAGGTCTACGGTTTTGCAGCTGCAACAAACCCTAACCCAAATTTGTTGGGCACTTTCAGTGAAGAGTTGGGCCTAATTTTTGGTTGTCCTAGTGTGCCTTACCCTAGCACATCTCCAACTACCTTCAGACTGCAAGTTAGAGCACTTCGAAGTTTTAGGATTCATCGTTGCTTGTTGCTGTTTGCCGCTCCTGTCGGAGGTATGTACTTGTATATGTTTAAGTTGTATCATTATCTTAAGGGTGTTTGCAGGAGAAGGGATCTTTTGTCTAAGCAAAAATCATAGACCCAGAGGTATCTCAGATCCAACACATTCAGAGGAACAATGCACTCCAGGTTTGATTGTTTTGATATGCCTCTAGCTGTTATGGAATTATTGTGATCTTATGAACATTTAGTTGTATCTTGATCTATTGAAGTTATGATTATCATACTAACCTTTGGTCAAAGTTAAAGTTGTAAGTGTTAAGATTAATGCTGCTATTAGGTTATTTTCAATTTACTAGAGCATTCAATGCATTTCCAAAACAACAACATAAAGAGGATCACTGAAAGAAACACAATCACAAGGTACACAACATTTTATCTTGGGAAACCCTCATGGGGGAGAAAACCTAGCAAAAGCTTCCTCAATAATAGATTGCTAATACAATGCCAAGACTAACACCAAACTACCAAGAATAAACTAGGACGGAGCATGCGCTTTTCTTCTCCTTCCTCCTGCAACTACAATATTTTCAATTTACTAGAGCATTCAATGCATTTCCAAAACAACAACATAAAGAGGATCACTGAAAGAAACACAATCACAAGGTACACAACATTTTATCTTGGGAAACCCTCATGGGGGAGAAAACCTAGCAAAAACTTCTTCAATAATAGATTGCTAATACAATGCCAAGACTAACACCAAACTACCAAGAATAAACTAGGACGGAGCATGCGCTTCTCTTCTCCTTCCTCCTGCAACTACAACTTCCTTCAAAAGATGCACACTAGAAGTGTGTGTGAGTGAATGAACAAGTGAGGCACCATCCTCACTTATAAATACTAGTTGAGGAGGTGCTAGGGTTATGTCTCTTCATTTAGTAGTGCCGACTTCTTCCAACATGTCAAATCTCTTCAGTGTTTCAACTGCATACTTCCCTTGGTTAAGGAAGATATTCTCCGGGCTTTGCCAAACTTCAAGACCTAAGAAATAATGCATTAGGCCTAGGTCTTTCATCTCAAACTCTGTAATGCGCTTCTTCTTACAATCTGTGATGAGATTTTCTTGTCCTGTTAAGAATAACTCATCCACATATAGTAGCAATATAACTGGGTCATCATTCATAACCTTGAAGTAAAGGTTAGAATCAACTTTACTCTTGGTAAATCTAAAGCTCGTCAGGAAACTATCAATTCTGCCATACCAAGCTCTAGGAGCTTGTTTCAACCCGTACAGAGTTTTTTTCAACCCGCAGACATTTGTCTTTCTATCTTCAACTTCAAACCCTTGTGGTTGTTCTAAATACACTTCTTCTTCAATAACACCATTTAAGGAGGTTGTTTTCACATCCATGTAGTGTAACTTCCACTTCATTTTGGCTTCAAGAGCTATGATGGTTCTGATAGAAGTGTATCAGGCTACAAGAGCAAATGTCTCTTTATAATCAATACCTTCCTTTTGAGAAAAACCACGAGCCACAAATCTTGCTTTATGTTTTTCAATACTTTCATCTGCTGCATGTTTTATCTTGTATATCCACTTGGAAGATACCACATCTTTGTTCTTTAGTCAGGGAACTACTTCCCATACATCATTCTTTATAATGGATTGGTATTCTTTTGTCATGGCATCCACCCATTCTTTCTTCTGAATGGCTTCTTCAAAGCAAGTAGGTTCCTTTTCTATGAGATCACACATCAAGGCCATATAACTGGAGAATGGCTTAGGTTTCTTGCTTTGTCTCATGGTTCCTTCTGGGGCGCCATACTTCTCTGCATCTTGAATAAGTTCCCTTGCACAACCTGGCTTTCTCTTGTGAGAGATCGTCATCCGATGAGGTTCTTGAGATTCTATCATATCATGATCTTTTGGAATCTCATCATCAGGGGTAACTGTAATTTCCTTCACTAGTTCTGCAACTATGGGAGCTATAGGTTCTTCTTCATATACTTCTTCAAGCTGGCATTTCCTTGATCTTTTGAGCCCTACCTCTTCATCAAAGGTTACATCTCTGGCGATCTCAATTGATGGTAACTTGGTATGTAAATTCTGAAGGCCTTAGAGACCTCACAATATCCAACAAATATTCCCTTCTTTCTTGAAGGGTCCAACTTAGTTCTCCTTTCTTTTGGAATGTGTACAAACACTAGACAACCAAATATTTTTAGATGGCTTACTTCTGGCTTCTTTCCGGTGAACATTTCTTCGGGGGTTTGAATCCAAGTGCACTATGGGATAATCTGTTTTGGACATAAACTGCTATTCTTGTTGCTTCAACCCATAAGTGCATTGGATGATCTTGATCGTGAATCATAGTCTTTACTGCTTCCATAATTGTTCTATTCTTTCTTTCTGCTACACCATTTTGTTGAGGATTATAGGGAGTGGTGAGCTCCCTCTTAATCCCGACATACATCTCTGCAAAAGCTTCCAAATTCATTTGAGGTGTACTCTCCTCCCTTATCTGACCCGAGTATCTTGATTTTTCTTTCGGAGAGGTTTTCTACCAAGGCTTTGAATTCCTTGAACTTTCCGAGTACTTCATCTTTTGATTTCAAGAAATAAACCCAAGTCTTACGAGAGTAATCATCAATAAATGATACATAGTATACATACACGCTTAGAGAGGTTGATGGCATTGGACCGCATACATCTGAGTGGATGAATTCCAACATTCCTTCTGCTTTATTGTTGCTCTTTGCGAAAGGATTCTTTATGTTCTTTCCTTGTGCACATCCCTTGCATACACCTTCATGATCAACCTTAAATTCTGGTTAACCTGTAACTTCCTTGCTTACATATGATAAGGCTTTGGAGTTGATGTGATCTAGTCTTCTATGCCAAAGTTCACAAGGAATATCAGTAGATTGAGTTAAGGCTACATCTGAGTGACCTTTTAACTTGTACAAACCTCCTTCTTCTGTTCCAATAACAACTGCATCTTCTATAGTTTTTCCTTTAGGCCACATAAGAACTTCACCATCTATGAATGCAACCCTGGAGCCTTTCTTATCTAGAGCTGAGATAGAAAGTAAGTTCTTTGTCAAATCTAGTACATAGAGTACATCCTTCATTGTCATTGGAGTTCCTGAATCTAGTTTGTAGGTGGATTCTCCCATTCCTTTGAGAGGGTATTGATAATCATCTCCAAGTGAAACTTTTTGGGGGAATTCCTTTTCTGTAAGGCTAGAGAGAATGTCTTTCTGACCTGTCATGTTCTTAGAAGCACTGCTATCTATGAGCCAAGTATCCTCTCTAGGTGTCACAGATCCTGAGAGGGAAAAAAGCAAAACATAATCTTCAATTTCTTCTTTGGTCAACTTCTTGGGTGGCTCATCATCTTCAACTACATGGGCATGATGTCTTTTGTTATTTCTTTTCTTGTATTCTTCCTTTCTGGTAGGACAGTTCTTAGCAATGTGTCCGATCTTATCATAATGATAACATTGATAAGAGGATAAGTCTTTCCCCTTTCTTTGTCCCTTATGATATTTCTGGAATCTCTTTGGAGGGTGAGTTTCTTTATGAAAATGGGTCTCCTTTTGGAAATGAGATCTTTTCTTTCCTCCTTTAGCATGAGTAACTAGGGCTTGATCTCCATCCCTTAATAGTACGGCTTCTCGGTTGGCCACTCTTACTTCTTCTTCAACACATTCTTCCCATAGACTGTCAAATTGGAGTTTCTCTTTTCTTGCACAGATAGTTTGGATGAAGGCATCCCAAGGTCTTGTGAGACCGTTAAGATTTGTCATTATGAGTTCATCTTCATCTAAGTTGTCTCCAATTGCTTCTAACTGTTCCTTGAATTGAGAAGCCCTAGAGAAATAGTCTTGAACTGTTTCTCCTTCCTGCATCTTTGTATTTTTGAGTTGGGTTCTCAGATTCATCTTCCGATTGATGTTCTTTCCTTCATACATTTTGGTTAGGGCATCAAACATATCTTTTGGA
Source organism: Picea glauca (assembly GCA_000966675.3). Lineage (NCBI taxonomy): Eukaryota > Viridiplantae > Streptophyta > Pinopsida > Pinales > Pinaceae > Picea > Picea glauca. The sequence goes on from JZKD02S0230348.1 coordinate 249,736, forward strand.
GTATTCTTAGAAAACATTTGAGGGATCAAGTGGTCTTTAATGGAATCTGCAATTATTCGTTTGGCCCTAATCATATCCTTCTTGTATTTCTCTTTGTCTGCATTTTCTTTTATGAATTTTGCAAGGTCATTCTCTTCAAGAATGAGTCCAATTCTGTACTTTTAGGCACGGAAATTTTCTACACCTTCTAATTTGTCAACAAGCTTGGTGCTTGTAGACATCTTGACCTGGAGCTAGGAAAATGACCAGAAAATGAAAGTGCTCAGAAAATGAATTTGAACTTACCAGGATATACGCTGGTCTAAGGCGAGTTGGCTGGAGTTGACTGTTTCAGAAAATTTCAAGTTTTACCGCTTGAAACCTTATTTGCGCACTTTTGGACTAGTACTTTTGGTACTGGTTCTAGTTTCCTGGTTTTTTGGTACTAGTCAAAACTAGGGTTTGACTTTCCGGAGAATCTGGCCACTGAAAAGGTGCGCTCAATCTGCCAAAAGATGCGCTAGGGTAGGTAGGGCACACTTCCCTAGATGGTTTTTGGTCAAAAATTCCTCTTCAGTAAAAATCCCTAATTTCCTTGTACGACAACAGTGATGTTTTTAGATACTCAGTGAAAGGTGCTCTATTCAGTCAAGCTCTGATCCCATGTTAAGATTAATGCTATTGTTAGGTTATTTTCAATTTACTAGTGCATTCAATGCATTTCCAAAACAACAACATAAAGAGGATCACTGAAAGAAACACAATCAAAAGGTACACAACATTTTATTGTGGGAAACCTTCACGGGGGAGAAAACCAACAAAACGTTCCTCAATAATAGATTTCCAGTACAATGCCAAGACTAAGACCAAACCACCAAGAATAAACTAGGATGAAGCATGCACCTCTCTTCTCCTTCCTCCTGCAACTGCAACTTTCTTCAAAAGATGCGCACTAGAAGTGTGTGCCAGTGAATGAACAAGTGAGGCACCATCCTCACTTATAAATACTAGTTGAGGAGGCGCTATGATTATGTCTCTTCACTTAGTAGGACGACTTCTTCCAAGAGTGGTTAAAACCATTTTATAAACCCTTAGGGACGACTTTACAAATACCACCATATAAATATGGTTTGACCGATTCACGAAAGGGGATTTGGTCTTATACAAGACTCGACATGATCAATCCACAAAAGGGGATTTGACCTATAAGATAATAACTTAAATATAATTAAAATATTCTTCGAAGTTACAATATTTCAACAATAAGTTGACTGTAGTGAAAGTATTAGGTTGATTAAGGTTGAGATTTTCGAGTTTGCTTGCATTATATTCCCTAACTCAGATTTCTTTCAAGAAAGCATATTGTCTTAGTATAGGGGATATGTTGGAGAGAATACTTGCCATCTTGAGTGAAGGAGACACGGAAGAAAAGCAACAACACTCATTCTTGAAGATAAGACTCTAGGTTCCAGGTTTGATTGAGTAAATTGATAAGTTTCCAATTTGCACATGAAGTTTGATAATTGCTACATTACAAGTTGTGCCAACAATCCTTGAAAGGTTCTATTACTGCTAGATACAATGAATACTTGGTAGCATGTGAGTACTATTGATATAAATGCTTATTGTACTTGTTTGCAAGATGAACTAACATCTCCTTTAGGAGATACTTCTTGTTTTTCTTCTAGGAAGGTCACCTTGGTAATGATATGTTGATTACCATGAAATTGTCTTTTATTCTTGTTAACATAGATATGTTCTTATGAAAATACAATTATATTGGAAATACTTTTGCTCTTGTTGCCCTTGTCTCGGGCAAGTTATCTTGTAAATTCCATGGAGGTTACCATGGAGATATTGTTGTCTTTGTTTTCTTGTTCCGGGCAGGTTGCCATGGAGGAATGATTGGTCACAACACTAGAAGAGTGTTATTCCTTTTTCTTATTATTGCATTTTTTTTATTTTCGCTCTTGTTCCAGGTAGGTCACAAGTGATAGCTCTGAGAAGGAGCTACTGTGACATTTGTTCTTATTATGATTATAAGAGTGTTATTCTTGTCTATTGTTTTCCCTTTTTTTTTCTGGGCAGGTCACAGGTGATAACTTTGAGGGGAGCTATAGTGACGGTTGCAGGAGACTACATATTAGATGGTCTCTAGTTTGAGACATGGAGCAGACTATCCAGATAAGAAGTTGTATACACGACCATATACATCCATGTACCAAAGAAAAAGAGGACAAAGTTAAAACTTCAGGCAAGAAGGGTACTTTTGTGAGATACAAAGTATCTCATATTGAGATTGATTGTAAGGAGTAGAAGGCTCCAAAGATGACTGAACAAATCCCTCTATTACAGTTGATGACTCTTCAGATCATCAGGAAGAGTTAATAGAGCCAGAAGGGCCTACCCAGAATCGTTACAGTAACCAGGAAGAGACCAACATGGTCCCGTGACACTTTGCAAGATGCAAATATATATAGCATTGATGAAGCCATATCATGAGGAGCAGAGGGCTCCACCAGTGGTGAGGCAGGCGACCCCACCAAGTACCAGCTCAGAAGGAGCTAGAGTTCAGAGGGAGTCAGCCCTCACGATCCAGTAAGGAGGAGCAACCTCCCTAGGACCATTCATAGGAGACTTCAGAGGAAATCATCACATAGAGAGGGAGAAGATGGCTCCAGAGATTATATAGACTCAGAGGGAGTCAAGCTTCAGAGGGAGCATGGAGACTCAGAGGGAGTCAAACTTCAGAGGGAGCATGGAGACTCAGAGTGAGCCTGATCTCAGAGAGAGTCAGTGGCCTAGTGACTTTCATTCAAAAAGAATTCCTCCTCAGATTCAGATGGGAGAGAGAGACGTCTTTGCAGGACTAACAGACATGTGCCATGAGCTGAGGAGGCTAGATCAAAGCTTTAGAGGCTTCAAGGAGATATGAGACCTCCTAGGAAGATTTCCTTGCTTCAGTGACAGAGGAGGAAGCCAGTCAGAAGGACTGGGATATGGATTTTTGCCTTGAGACCAGAAGGGAAGTCAGTGGTGACTTTCAAATTGATCTACAAGATCAAACATACTGTTGATGGAAGCATAGAGATGTACAAAGCATGACTTGTGGCTAGAGGATTCTCTTAGCAAGAGGGAGAATATTATGATGAGACACTTGCTCCAGTAGTCAGAAGAAGTATGCATAGAGCAACCACAAGATACATGAGAAGGAGTCTCATGTCTGTAGATTGAAGAAAGGTTTATATGGGCCTAAGCATGCACCCAGGGCATGAATGCCAAATCAAATAGTTTCCTGATGAGCTTGGGCTTTACCAAGAGTAGAGAAAATTCCAACCCTTACTACAAGGTTGTGGATGGTGGACCAGTGATATTACTATTATATGTGGATGACATGTTTCTAACAAGGATCGAGAAGCTCATCGTTGAGTGCAAGAAGAAACTTGCTACAGAGTTCGAGATGAAAGACCTAGGTATGATGCACTATTTCTTGGGTCTAGAGTTATGGCAGAGACCGAGTGATATTTTCCTTAACCAAGGAAAATATGTTGTAGAGATTTTGAAGATATTCAGAATGATGGATTGCAAAGCCATGCCTCACCGATGGTGACAAATCTGAAGTTATTGAGTGATACATCTTCAAAGACAGTGGATGCCACCATGTATAGACAAATGATTGGTTCATTGATGTACTTAACGAACAGAAGACCAAATATATTTTTTGTAGTGAACACATTGAGTTAGTATATGGTTGAGTCGAGACATGTTCACTTGATTGCAGGAAAACATGTGATGAGGTACCTGGAAGGTACAATTGACTATGGACTCAGATATGCTTCAGATCGTGAGATATGCCTGCAAGGCTTTACTGATTCAGATTGCGCTGGTAGTGTTGCTGATCGAAAGAGTACATCTGGATGTTGCTTCAGTATGGGATCAACTATGATCTCATGGTTCAGCAGGAAGCAGACTAGTGTGGCGCTCAGTACGGTTGAGGTAGAGTACATAGCAATATGTTCAACTAGCAACGAAGCAGTGTGGCTTCGAAATTTTCTTGTAGGATTGTTTGATCTCGAGATAGAGGCGACTTGTATCTGGTGTGACAACTAGAGTTGTGTGAAGTTGACAAAGAACCTGGTGTTTCATGACAAGTCCAAGCATATTGAGATCATGTACCATTATATTAGAGATATGGTGCAGGAGGGAGCAATGAAGCTCTAGTATGTCGCTACAGATGAGCAGATAGTAGACGTGTTGACCAAGCTTCTGTCGAGACTGAGTTGTCGGGACAAGCTTGGTGTGGTTCAAAAGGACTTCCCTTGTGATAGGGTATGATGTGTTACAAATGCGACTCCAGATAACAACATGGTATATTGCTACTCCAGTGAAATAGTCTGATACGCATATCTACTCCAGTAAAATAGTCTGGTACGCTGAGATATTGCTACTCCAGTGAAATAGTCTAGTACGCATAGCTACTCCAGTGAAGTAGTCTGGTACGTTGAGACATTGCTACTCTAGCGAAATAGTCTGGTACAGACGTTACTGATTGTGGCACCAATCAACATGACCTCACACAAGGTCAACAGATGCCGAGTCTTCGGTGCTGGTGAGTTACCCAACTTTTCAAGATGGTGGGCCAACCTGTGTGGTTGGAGGTGTTTCCTAGCCTTGTGCTAGATGGGTAGTGTGTGCGCACTACATTACCTAATCCTTGTGATTAGATGCCTAGTCACTGTGGACCGGTTGCCTGTGTGCCAACTAGAGGTTAGTGGTTCTTTATGAACTAGATGCCAGATTCTGTGTGAGCTGGCGAGTTACTAGTTCTTTATGAACTAGATGTCAGATTCTGTGTGAGCTGACGAGTTACTAGTTCTTTATGAACTAGATGCCAGATTCCGTGTGAGCTGGCGAGTTACTTGTTCTTACTGAACTAGATGTCAAATTCTGTGAGCGTTGACGAGTTACTAGTTCTTTATGAACTAGATGCCAGATTCTGTGTGAGCTGGCGAGTTGCCTAGTTCTGTATGAACTAACTGAAGCCCCGTGATGACATTAAGCCCAGAAGGATGATGAGACTCAGATGTATGACTGCGAGATGATCATCAGATAGTCTATGTGCGTGATTATGACAGAGCATGTGTGGCTATGATGGTGATACTTGTGACATGATCTATTTGATCTCGAGATAGCATGTGTGGCCATGCTATTTGTTACATGATTTGTTTGATCATGAGATGGCCTATTTGGCCATGCTACCTGTGACATTATCCGTTTGATCACGAGATAGCCTGTGTGGCTATGATGATGCTACCTGTAGATTGGTCTGCAAGACCATGTGAGGCTTGCCCATGCCATGTGAGATGGATGGATGTGTTTGAGACCATTACATGAAGAACATCTTAGTTAATACCTCCCTAGCTAAGAGGGAGTGTTGATGTTTTGGTAGCTGCGGGAGGTATTAGCCTCCAAGTGTAACATTTGTACTTAGAATAGAATATTCCGGAAGGAAGAGAACCATTAAACAAATGTGTGGAAACCTTAGAAGAGAAGTCAGCCTCAAGAGAATATCAATAAAGTAATAGAAGGATCCATAAAGAGAAGTCAGCCTCAAGAGAATATCAATAAAGTAATAGAAGGATCCATAAAGAGAAGTCGACCTCATTGGGTAAAGTCACTTGGACAAACTAGTATAAATAAGGAGGCACCTAGCTCATTTTCATTCCCTCACTCACTCAGAAAGAAGGGTGCAAGTCTAAGGAGCAGTTGCAGTGGCAGCTAGGGCACAAGTTTAAGGAGCAACAGTGGCAGCTAGGGCGCAAGTCTCTTTGGTATCTCTTGTGCGCTTCTCTTGGTAAAAGTACGCTTCTATTAGTAGAGGTACATTCTCTTGTTATCGTGTTGTTGCTGCAACAATGGTGTTTCTGGTTAGGGTTTATCTGCTGGTTCTAGTGTGGACTTGCTAGAATCATTCTATCTAAGAAAAGGTTAGTGTGCTCGGGGGTGGTATAGTGAATGCCTATGGTTGGGTGATAATGGTGTGACATTCTCTATGGTTAAACAAGCATACCAATATTTTAACAAACCTTGCATATAATAGTAACCAAATGAAAATAATTCAACAAAGTTGAGAAGGAGAGAGGAAGAAGGTTTTTCGAAATCTTGAATCTTTTGGGCTATGGGGTCCCTTAGTGAATAGAGGAGGGAGTTCTTGTTCCTTAGTGCCTTGGAAAAAGTGATGGATGAGATCCAATCAACCACCTCTCCAAGCTTGGCAACCAAAAGGCTTGTCCAACCCTGCAAATACTCTGTTAAAGGAAGGTATTCCCTACACAATAAGACTCATTCAAGCACATTAGTTCATGTGAAAAATATGCAAGATCAATATCTTATAATATATGAAATAGTAGAATCTAAAAGCAAACAAGCCAATTAGATCTTACCCTACAATGTGACAACACACTTTCAAAGGCCTTCAAAAAATAGATATGCAAAGATTAATCCAATACGAGTTACTTCAAACACCATTGAACATCAAAGCATCCACACCATGAGAACCAACACCAATTGACCTCCAAAGTCGTTTATTCAATTCTTGAGAAAGAGTAATACAAAGATAACTTTAACAATCAACAATTTCTTGCCCAAGCTCGAACTAACCAATGAGGAGGGGTCGACTTAGTTAAATAGCATTTGGGGTGAGAATTCCAAAGTGGAGGGTGCACATCCCAAGGCTCGAATGACAAATGTGAGGGTGGATTAGCGCCACATCTCCATCAAGCAAGTGTTAACTCGCCATAAGTGAGGGAAGGAGGGTTGGGAAGGTGCCACATAGCCAAGGGAAGGTGGGAACCTTCCTTGGGATCATTACCCTTTCCTCAAATGCACCAACTAGCTAGGTAAGTGCGCACTTATGCCTTGGGATCTCCATCGAGTGGAGAGAACTCTCCACTAACTCTCCCTAACCCACTCTCAACTATCACTATGTCACTGTGAAGTGAGAGAGAGAGACAGTTAACTAAAAACATGTTTGAGACATGTTTCCACAAACACAACTGTTATCGCACAATCTGTACTTTCCCAAAGCCCAAGGCAAGTGGGACAAGATTGGCGTAACACGGGGGTGACCTATCACTGTCACCTGAATAGGAAACCCCTTTCTGTTTAGGAGTAAGATAAAACTACCCCAAGGGAGACGTCCCTAGTGACCTAAAGGGATGGTGAAACGAAGCAAAGATGTAAAGATTACCCGCCCCCTCTCACTGGTCACTCAATTCAAGAGGTATTGCCGAGTTTATGTCTTAAAAGATGAAGCAAATGCAGAAGTAAAGTGTACATGCCCGGAACAAGCCAACAAGCATATATATATGGCAGTTTCAAGTACAAAAATGATATTAATGCTTCAATAGACAATAAACTAATGAAATGTGTGCTAGCTGATACAAAAGTACATCAGTAAATAAGTTTACAACAGCACCGAGAAATATGTAACAACTGCAAGAATACTCTTCAGAAAATGCTTTAAAAGACAATAAAGATGTGGCATTTAGTATATCGAATGATAGTAACTTGTCACAAACAAATTCTGAAGTAATTAGCTAGCAAATAATGTCAAGTATGCAAAAAATTTGCTGCAGTTAGATGGCTGTAGTAGACAATTATAACAACAACAATAAAATTAGTTGTCTAGGCTAAGTTAGTGTCAGTTTTGATTAAGGCTTGAGAGATTTAAAGTTTGAGTGTTTGTTTGATCAATCAATCAAAGAGAAGAGAGAGAGTAGTGTCTTTAAGGGGTTGTGGAGTCAAGAGTTCAACAACATTTACTTGGAGAAACAATGATGATTATACTTGTCTAAGTAAAAGGGAGGATCTTTAGAGGAGTAACACCTTAAGTCCTCTAGGATCCAAACTTTAGGGAGGTGAGCTAACTAGGGAGGAGGAACTTCTAAGCCCTAGCGCTTTCCTCCTTCTTAGACTATTGAAATGTATTTAATGCAACAACTAGGCAATGGCTTCTAAAGTGCTAGCACTTTAGGGCTTTAGAAGCACGTCTAGGTTAAACTACTTTAGTAAAGTCTAGCAAATGAAGAGAAAAGAAGTAGCACCTTAAGTCCTTTACTCCTAGGGTTTGTCAAGCAAGCAATTTAATAATCAAATATACCATAACCATTCAAAATGAAATGACAATTGCAGATTTACTTCACCAAGAATAATCAAGCAATAAAACCCTAGATTGCCAAGTAACTTCACCTAAAAATGATCCAAGTTGCAAAATTTAGTCTCCAAAACAAGTGTGCCTCACAATTTAGCCAATAAACCCTAAAATGGCGCCAATTTCAGTCCTCTCTCTCTCAGGGGAGAGTTATGATGAAAATGAATGTCATTTTTGTGTATTTATACCAAAATTTGGCCTAAAATTAAATTTATTTTAAAATATAGGGCCGACTTGGCCAGTTTTTTACAAAAATTAAATTTGGACAAAATAAAATTAATTTGTATCTAAGAATCACTCTAGGGGTGACGTCATTCCCCTCTCGGATGATGTTGAGCCCTAAGTATGAAACACTGGGAAGGGAAGGTGAAATGTTGGGCCCCCAAAGGCCTGAAACCCTGCCCACATGTGCCAATGCCTCATAAATGCCGTCAAAGATGAAAACCCCAGTTCTGGATGACGTCTAGGGTATCCATGATGACGTCCAGGGCCCTCAAGGGCTAACGTCCATGTGGGAAGAGCAAGATCCCTTGGGTCTAGGTTTGCTAAGGTGCCTCCAAAGGCAACGTCCTTCTTTCTCCCAGTGCAAGTTTTCAATCCCTGCCATGCCCCTTGGCTAGGGTCTTAGCATCCATAGGTGAGCTTTGAGCCCTATGAAGGTCCGATCTAATCATTCCCTCATGTGCACATGTCCACCGGGAAAGTTCCTGCAGAGACAACAAGTACGCCCTCCAGGAGTTCATAAGTCACAAGGATCATAGCATGTAAATCACATCCAATAATTAAATCACCCGAACATGTGCATCAAAACCCCCTTAACCCCAAACATATGCTCAAAGATGTTATGCAATTTGACAAGTTTATGTTTGGAGAGGGTCTCAGGGTGTCCTATTGGGCTAATCCCCCTTAAGTCTTAAGTGTTTCCCAGGTGGAGTCTGGTCCAAGTCATGCAAGTGTATGAGGTGGCATGGGGTAAATATTTGGGCATGGGGTGCATGTGATAATAGGGAAATGTAGAGTCTTAGCTTTGGGTGCATTTGTGGAGGGCGAGTTGTACCTTGTCATGGATGCAATTGTTTCCTATCCCATTCATTGCCATTTATTCTTAGCTTTCTTTCTTTTGATCTTTGATTTTGTGCTACAAGGGAATAGTTGAGGGCCACTGTCATGGCTTGGTGACTAGAGGTGACAGTGTTATCCACAAAACATTTCACGGAAATGAGAATGTTGGCTCGTAATGAGACCCCCTTTCTCTTGGCTATGCCACCAAGAGCCACTACCCTGGCCTGGTGACCAGATAGGTGATAATGTCATACCGCTACATGTCCATGGTCATAATAGGTCGGCTCGTGATGAGACCTCCTATCCATCAACTAATACCTTGAGTGTTCATGTTATCTTGTGAGTCCCATTTTCTTACTGAGAAGTTTTTCACTGCTTTCTCAGGGATACCTGGGCGAAGCATCTCGAAGGTTTCAAAATTGGCTCTTAATTCTTGCCAGCTACTTTTAACCTCTGGGCCTTTAGTCCCTTCTTCCCACAAGGCAAGGTAGAACCCTTCCTAGTGTGGCCAATCCCAATGCCCAAACAAAGGTAAGGGGAGATGAGAGGATTAAAGATGGAAAGTGGTAAGTATGGAGGGAACAAATGATGACCTTTCACAGATCCACCCAATGGCAACCTATCCTAAAGGGAGATCAACTTACTAGGGCACCATGTCACCCTTCCAGGTATGAACAAGGCAAAGAGCATAATTTCCAAGCAAACATCATGAAATGAAGAAGAATTCAATGCAACATATCCAAGTGCTTCAACAATCAGAGTGACACATACCATGCTACCTGAACTCATTACCTCATGGAGCAAGAGTTACTGCTATTTCAGGACCAGGCTGGTGGGATGGATACTATTGTTGTTGATAAATGTACTGCACTAAAGAAAAGAGGGGCCCTCTGAGGCCATGCTCAAGTCGTCCGCCTCTCGTTACTCCATGTCTAGGACCTGTGGGCCTCGATATGTGATCTCCTTAGTTATCCCTAGGGTAGGGGATAACATCTGGCTCCAACTCGGGGACATGTGTTCATCGTAGAGTGCATGAGAACCTCAACATCTTTAGCATGACCTGTGCCTGCTAAATCTCAACAAAGGTATTAGTAATCCTTAGGGTGGTGATATCACCCCTTGTTCATAAATGATATAATAAACGAATAAAAGAGCATCTCCAATCTAGCATATGATCATGAGCATGCATATATACAAAAGAAACAAGACAATATGAAAATGAAACTACAACTATACTATTATGATATGCAGATGGTATATACAATGGATGCAAAATGCCTACCTATCTAACTTACTTGTACTTATCTGTGAAGTCAAGTCTCTGCCCCATGATGGGGTTTGAGGAGGCTTCCACTAACTGGTAATGGACGTTTTCTTCCTTCTAGCGTAGACAAATAGTAGGCATTGTTGACTGACTTCATTCTGATTCTTAAAGGTCCAAGCCAAAATTGTGCATTCCCTTTAACATTGTTAGGCTCACCTTTCTTGGTGTCCCACATCCATACGGTATCTCCCTCTTGATATTCTTTTGCTTCAGACTTTGTTGTTCCCTGTATAACCCTAGTGTATTGTCTCGAGGGAGGAGGGTGGGATTCAACTGTAGAGTCTTCTTGTTGACTTGGTTTAATCAATTTGTCATCATCTCCTTTCTTCAGTAACTTGACATATCCAACTTCTTTGTCCTTATATTTATCTAAGAGTTGTTGATACTCTTCTTTCTTTGGCCATTGTATCTCATCAAAATCTTCCTCTGAAGTGAAAGGCAAATCCTCTGGAGAAAATACAGGAAGGTTTTCCTTAATTGACTCATGTGTTTCACTGATCTTAGTATCATTGTTAATTTCTTGTACATGGACCTTGGCCATTGGCATATTTCGAAGGCGTGCAATTGTCCCATTTTTCATAGGCACATTGACATAAGTTAAATCCATCTCTAATGTACCACCCAACATTGCTGCAAACTTCCTGGACAAGAGCATCCCCCATACATTAGGGACATCTACCACCATAATATCCATATGGATGACTCTCTCAGGATATTTACCAAGGTGCACTTCAACGTTCTCAACTACCCCATGAGTGGGTATGGCCCTGGATTCAAAACCGCACACAATTCTATAAGGTCGTGTAGCCTTTAGGCCTAGTTCCTTCATGACTTTCAAAGACATCATGTTGGCACCTGTTCCTAAGTCAAGCATACAGTTGTTAAGTCATTTGTTATTTACCAATAACGACATAAAGAAGGGTGGATGTCCATCATATTGAACCCTAAAATGGTCTGCTTGTAACATAATAGGAGGGTCTATTGGTTCATCCAACACGTTGAAAAACTTTTCAAACCTTTCTTTCGTGGATGGAACTTTGATAACTTCCTTCAATGGGATGGTTACATGCATTTTGGCTAATGCACCTTCCAAATCAAATTTCAAGTCAATCTTGTCAGTCTTAGAAGAAGTTTTAGGAAGGAGTATGTTCATAGGTGGAGGTTTTGGTTGTGAAGTTGTAGGTTCAGTTGAGAGGGCTTGGTTCATTTGTTTGTTTCTAGTATGTACTTGGAATTCTTGTTTTTTCAACTTCTCTCTTGACTCTTGATCAAGGTTATTGATTATCTCTATCCTAGCTCTCCTGGCTGCTTCCTTTATGCCCTCTTCATGTTCTTCAAGTGTGATGTTAAGGCAACATTGTGGGCCCTCAATGGTATGGTTGATAATATTTACTTGATCATGTTCACCATTATTTAGAGGGAATTCATGCTCCCAATGTGACTCCTTGCATTGCAAGCACCACAGGTTCTCCTCAACCACGTTTGTGGGTGCTAAAATATTAGGGACCTCTTGATTGTTCTTAGTCTTGAAACCTTGAACACCCCTTTGGAATTGCCCCTTATAAGTGTTGATTTTTCATAAGCTAGGTTAAGCATGTAGTTCATTTAATTTCATCATGTCATAACCATAAACAAGAATGTTGCAGCAACCAAGATCACAAGAAGAAACACCATGCACAAGAACACAAGATATATCCTGGGAAACCCTTCTCAAACAAGGGAGAAAAACCCAGCCAAATCCTTTGCTATATTCTTCAAGAGAAAGACCTTTCACCACCAAGAATGACTTAGCACACAAGAGGGTGCTTAAGCCCTAGAACACTAGCGCCCAAGAGAGGTGCGCACCTTTGCCAAAGAGAAGTACTTGGTGAAATTTCCAAAACATATGAGAAGGATATTATTCTACAATGGAGAATCATCTCCTACTTATATTAGACTTTGACCAATTAATAAGGGCGTCTATTGGCACAACAGGGCCGACCTCTCTAAGTCAAATATATTTATTATTATATTTATTATCATAATTAATATTCACTTTATTAATTATCTTATTTATATTAATCACATTAACATAGGGATGACCTGAACACTTTTCATAACAACTAGGGTTATAGGTAGGTCTGACTCTTGAACAATATATACATAGCAAAGGATTTGATACACCCATTAGTGCTCATCCATTAGGGGCACGTCCATAGGGATGCCATAGCTCTGATTCATTGCATTACGCAGATGAACCAGGTCTTCACACGTTCACCTGTGCTCGTCCACAGGCACGCCCACTCTACAGATCTGCTTTCCCACTGCCACCAACAGGAGAATCATCAAGAGTCTTCTTGTCAACTCTGCTGCTCAGAGGAGGCCATTACATCATCTTTATTACTGTTCACATGATGATGTGCCCAACACTTTCGGGATTTCCCACATTCACCTTGTGCTCAGCCACAAGCACGTCCTAACTCAATAGATCGCTTTTCACCCAGATAATCATCTGGAGTTCTTCTCACTCACGTCATGGAGGAGGTCATCTCTACGTTCCTGACTCTGTCCCAGGCAGGAACGACGAACCCTTCATAGGGGCTTTCTCTTAGGTTTGTAAGCTGAGAGAAAGGCTTCAGATAGCTGCTATGTTCCACATCTCACAGGTTTGTAAGCTGGAGGATGTCTCCCATAGTTGCATTCATCAACACTCCCTCTCAGCAAGGGAGGCATTCTTTATCATGCCAAGTCTCACATGGATGAATTTTAAATTTTGTCTTGGCTGGAGTTATCGACACTCCCTCTCAACTAGGGAGCCATTCTTCATGAAGTTAATTTGGTGAAGATATCTGCAATCTGCTCATGTGTAGGAAGGTACTACATGAGTGCGATTTTCCTCTGCATCTTATCTTTGAAATAAGGATGTTTCATCTCATTGTATTTCGATCCATCAGGAAACACTCGGTTCTCAAGGAGCTTTTACTCACGGCTTTTGGTCATCATCATGGGATCCATCTCATGGCAAGTAAATTTGTTAGAAGCTTGTGAAGCCACATTGCTTCATACACTTGAATCTTGATGCTTATATACTCTGCCTCTGTGGTACTCAAGGCCACAGAGTTTCGTTTTCTGCTGCATCAGGAAACCATGCCAAACTTCGCGGTAGACTGTAGAACATCAACTGGATGTGTTCTTTCGGTCCACTGTACTTTCTGTTCAATCTGAATCGGTATATCCTGCAAACTCAGTTTCACACTGGAGGCATATCTCAAGCCATATCCCACTGTGCCTTATATATATCTCAATACATGTTTTGTTGTTGTCTAGTGAGTCTGTCTTGGTTGACTCATGAAATGACTAGGCACATTCATTGCATGGTATGAATTCAGTCTGGTGTTAATCAGATACATTAGTGATCCAATCAACTGTGGATCAGTCTCGTCTCCAACACTGTATAGGTTTGGATCAACGACACTCTTGCTGAAATCCAAACTCATCAAGAATCTATCTATCTGATATAGTTTCCAACTCATGAATGGTAGTACGGATGGAAGTGTATCGGTTCACTGGGTCAAGTGTCATCATAGACAACTCCCTCTGTTTACGAGAAACCTCTGTCTATGGATCTTGTTTGTATTTCTTGATACTTCCATCAACTGCATGCTTGATCTTATAAATCCACTGGGAAGTTACCACATACTTCCCTTTTTGGTCTGTGAATAATATCTTATGCATCATTCTTTAAGATATATTGGTTTTCTTCTGTTATGGCATCTTGCCATACCAGTTCTCTTGTTGCTTCTCTAAGACAAGGAGTCTCAACATTAATGAAGTGGCTCATGACTGAAGGATAACTCGAAAATCTCTTTTGCTTTTCTTGGAATGTGTCTTGAGAGGCTTGTATGTTTCTCTGCCTCTTGCAGAGTGAGTCTAGGTAGACATTTTATGCCTTACTGCAATATCTTTGAACATATCAACTGGAGATCCTGGATAACCTAGAGTAATGTCTGTCTCCCTCTGAATTGCTGAAGGGGGAGAAGGTATTGTGTCACTGTCAATCTCCATCTGAGATTCTCTGGTTCTTTAAAAAAACTATCTCTTCTTTAAGGAAAATGTCTCTGCTTGTCTCAATCTGTCTCTTACTAGAGATGTCTTTGAAGATTCATTGTATCCTTTCTTCCTAAAGGATCTAGCTTGGACTTCTTCTCTTTGGGTACATGAATGTATATGGTCATGTACATACTCTGCTTCATATCTCATCTAATATGTTGCCTTCTGCAACCTTCACTATGGCTTCCTCAAGGTTATCACCTGTGACTTGAACAAGGTCAACAAGACAACACACAAGAATAATACTCTTTTGATAATAGTAGATAAAACAAAAACACGAATAATCATTACAGTAGCTCCTTTAGAGCTATCACTTGTGACCTGTCTGAAGCAAAGATCAAAAGTAAGAAATACAATACGAAATGAGGTCAACATTCTTCTAGTGTTGTGATCAAACATTCCTCCATGGTAACCTGGGATCAACACAAGAAGTTTCTCCTAGAGGAGATGTTAGTTGTATTTGTTACATTAAGCATTTATCTCAATATGC
>JZKD02S0230348.1:271976-285044 GCA_000966675.3 Picea glauca
TCAATGGGGATTTAATCCAATAATAATAATGACATGATTAATCCACAATGGGGATTTAATCCAATAACAAAATAATAATAAGAATGCTCTTCGCAGTTACATTATTTTAACAGTAACACTAGCGTCAGGGAGACCGTTGTACCATCTTCTAGTGCCGTCATAGAGGGTAGCAGAGAACAATTTTGTTGCCAAATCTTCGACATCATCCCTGATGGGATGAAGTTGAAGAAAGGCCCAGAAATTGCTCATATGGTCCTCGACGCTGACTACATCATTACCAGTGAACTTAGGCAGCCACTTCTCATACCTTGGGGGCATTTGCCGAGGGTATCCTGGAATGTTTGTCATGTCTAACGATTTAAAAAGTTTGGATGACCATTGTTTTTGATTATTAGCCTGATTTCGATTAAGGGTTTGAGTCTGAGCGTTAGACTTTGTGTTTAAGGGAAGATTGCCTCCAAATAATGATTTTACTACGGGAGTCTCTGGGAGGCTTTCTTCTGTAAGACTTGGGAGGATTGGTATATCTCCTTGAACTTTGTCGAGTCGCCAGATAATCTTCTTGAAATTATCAAAGGGATGAGGGAATCACCCTCAGTGGTGTCGCCAGGTAAGCTATGTGAAATGAAGGCTTTGGATAAAGGCTTACTGAAAAACTGTAGTTCGAGGAAAATTGACTTGAAGTTCCTCGACAACGGCACCAAAAATGTTATCACACAATCTGTACTTGCCCAAAGCAAGTGAAGCAAGATTGGCGTAACAAGGGGGTGACCTATCACTGTCACCTTAATATGAAACCCCTTTCTGTTCAAGAGTATGTTCAGATAACCCCAAGGGAGACATCCCTAGTGACCTAAATGGCTGATGAAGCTAAAGAAGGATGCAAGAATACCCCCCTCTCACTGGTCACTCAAATCAAAAGGTCTTTATGTCTTAAGAGATGAAGCAAATGTAAATGGATGAATTGTACCTGCCTAGAACAATACAACAAACAAAAAATATGGCAGTTTCAAGTACAAAATGATATTGGTGCTTAAATAACACAGTAAACCACTGAAATGTATGCTAGCTGATATAAAATTGCAGCAAAATGAAAGTTTACAACAACAAAAAGTATTTTATAACAACTGCAAGAAATATGCCTCTAAATTGCTTGAAAAGACAATGAAAAGATAGCTTTTACTAGGCATAATGATAATCAGTTGTCACAAGCTAATTTTTAAGTGTTTAGCTAGCAATTAATGTAAAGTATGCAGAGAATTTGCTGCAGTTAGATGGCTGTAGCAGACAATTATAACAACAACAGTCAAATTAGTTGTCTAGGCTAAGTTAGTGTTAGTTTTGGTTAGTGAAGGCTTGAGAGCTTTAAAGTTTGAGTGTTTGTTTGATCAATCAACCAAAGTGAAGAGAGACTTGTGCCTTTAAGGGGTTGTGGAGTCAAGAGTTCAGCAACATTTATTTGGAGAAACAATGATGATTATACTTGTCTAAGTAAAAGGGAGAATCTTTAGAGGAGTAGCACCTTAAATCCTCTAGGATCCAAACTTTAGGGAGGTGAGCTAACTAGAGAGTAGGCACTTCTAGGCCCTAACGCTTTCCTCCTCCTTAGACTATTGAAATGTATTTAATGCAACAACAACTAGGGAATGGCTTCTAAAGTGATAGCACTTTAGGGATTTATAAGTGTTGAATTTTAATGCTTAGCTCAAGGACATGTAGTTTCTTTCAATTTAGCATGAACTTGAACCATAAACAATGCAACAATACAATATAAAATAGCTGCAGTAACCAAGATCACAAGAAGAATAACCATGCACAAGAACACAAAAAGTTATCCTGGGAAAACCCTTCTCAACCAAGGGAAAAACCCAATAATCCTTTTGCTATAGAGTCAAGAGAAGATCACCCTTCCACCACAAACCCTAGTGCACACAAGAGGGTGCTCTATGATCAAGAAAGACAACGCCTAAGAGAAGTGCACTTCAAGCCTACAAGTAGGTGTTGAGATAATGAGTGAGTGAGAGTGAGTGATCCACAATGGGGATCAACTCTTATTTATACATGACCTAGCACATCAAATGAATGTGTCTATTGGCACAATAGGGCCGACTTCTATAACTCAATAATATAATTAATCTTTACACAATATTAATTATCTTTACATGGTGTGGTTGACATGTACCCTTCACAATACAAAATTAGGGTTACACAATAAATCTTACTCTTAGACAATATAGCAAGGATCTCTCACACCCTCTAGTGCTCAGCCACTAGGGACACGCCCACCTGTGCTTAGCCACAGGGACGTCACTCTCAACAGATCAACTCAACTAAGGCCATAGGAGTACCATCTGGATAGCCATCTCAAGTCGACTCAACTAAGTCCATAGGAGTTCGACAGGAGACCATCTCAAGTCATCTCAACTCAGTCCATAGGAGCAAGACAAGAGACCACAAATGTCATCTCAACTTTGTCTAGAGGAGTATGACACACCCATCACATGGGCGTTCTCACAGATCGTCTCAACTCAGTCCAGAGGAGAACGGCCTGGAGAATGTCTCATGAAGCTGCAATCATCAACACTCCCTCTCAGCTAGGGAGGCATTCTCCACCAAGCCAAGTCTCTCACGGAAGTACTTGAACTTTGTCCTGGCAAGCGGTTTGGTGAAGACATCTGCAACTTGCTTGTGTGTAGAAAGGTATTGCACATGTATTGCTTTCCTCTGCACCATATCTCTGATGTAATGGTATTTGATCTCGATGTGTTTCGATTTATTGTGAAACACAGGATTGTCTGAAAACTTCACACAACTCTGGTTATCGCAATGGATAATGGTGGAATCCATCTCATGTCCAGATAAGTCTGCAAGGAGCTTGCGAAGCCACACTGCTTCGCGGACTACCACACATAATGCAATGTACTCTGCTTCTGCAGTACTCAAAGCCACAAAAGTCTGTTTCCTGCTAAACCAGGAAACCATGGTAGATCCCAAACTAAAACAACAACTGAAGGTGCTCTTCCGGTCCACTGCGCTCCCTGCCGTATCTGCCTCGGCGTATCCCTGCAATCTCATGTCTACATCGGAGGCATATCTCATTCCATAACCAACTGTGCCTTGTAAATATCTCAACACATGCTTCATTGCTATCCAGTGTGTCTGTCTCGGCAGACACATAAATTGACTGAGTACATTCAGTGCATAGCATATATCAGGTTTGGTGTTAACCGGATACATCAATGATCCAATCAACTGTCTGTAAAGATGTGGATCAATCTCGCCTGAATCAGAAGAAGCCTCGTTCATTTTCTTTAAATTCATCACCATCGGTGTAGGCATGGACTTGCAGTCTGTCATCTCGAATTTCTTCAATATCTCCACTGTGTATTTTCCTTGACTCGGGGAAATCTCATTAGCCCTCTGCCATACTTCTAGTCCCAAGAAGTAGTGCATCATACCAAGGTCCTTCATCTCGAATTCAAAAGCCAATGGACGCTTGCATTAAAAAATAAGGCTTTCTGAACTAATGAGGAATAAGTCATCAACATATAGGACCAAAATCAAGCACTCGTCACCAACAATGTTGTAGTATAGGTTGGGATCAACGATACTCTTACTAAAGCCCAAAATCATCAAGTATCCATCAATCTTCTCATACCAAGCACAAGGTGCCTGCTTTAGTCTATACAGGGCTTTCTTCAACCTGCACACATGAGACTCCTTCTCATGTATCACGAATCCATCTAGCTGTTCGAGGTAAACTTCTTCCTCAATCTTGATTCTCACCATTGAGAAAGGCTGTCTTCACATCCATTTGATGTAGTCTCCAACCCATGGATGCTGCAAGGGCAATAATCGTACAGATGGAAGTGTATCGGGCAACAGGAGCAAATGTCTCCTCATAATCTATTCCCTCCACCTGAGAGAATCCTTTAGCCACAAATCTCGCCTTGTACTTCTCGACACTTCCATCGGCTGCATGTTTGATCTTATAGATCCACTTGGAAGTCACTACATACTTCCCTTCTGGTCTCGGAACAATATCCCACACATCATTCTTCATGATGGACTGATACTCTTTAGTCATGGCATCTTGCCAAACTTGCTGGTCTGCTGCTTCTCCATGACAAGAAGGTTCAGTATCAATGAGGTGGCTCATATATGAAATATAGCTCGAAAATCTCTGTGGTATCTTGCTCTCTCGGAATGTACCACAAGGAGCTGCATGTCCCTTTGCCTCCTGCAGATTTTGTCGAGCCCATGCAAGCCTCTTCTGGCCTACTGCAATGTCTCTGGGAACATCAACTGAAGCTATGGGATCAACTGGATCAAATGGATGAGTAGCTGTCTCCCTCTGAACTGCTGAAGGGGGAGAAGGTATTGTCTCTTCCTTCTTCTCGCTGTCAATCTCCATCTTAGATTCTATGGATCTTTGAAAGGCTATCTCTTCCTCAAAGGTGAGCTCCCTGCTAACCTCGATTTGTCTCTGACTAGGGATGTAGATCCGGTATGCCTTTGAAGATTCACCGTGCCCCACAAATGTACCCTTTCTGCCTGAAGGGTCTAGCTTGGTCCTCTTTTCCTTGGGTACATGAATGTATAGTGGACACCCAAATATCATGAAGTGTCCAACCTCAAGCTTCACTCTGGTGAAAGCTTTTTTGAGAGTCATGTTCTTCAAAATCTTATGAGGACTCCTGTTCTGAACGTACACAACTGTCATGGATGCCTCTGCCCACATAATCATAGGTAGATTCTGATCATGTATCATCGCTTTGGTTGCCTCCACAATGTATCTGTTCTTCCTCTTTGCAAGCCCATTCTGCTGAGGGTTATAAGGAACAATGTACTCGTTCTTGATCCCTGTCTCAATACATAAATCACTGAAATCCCTGGAGGTGTACTCTCCATTATCTGATCTCAACACCTTGATCTTCCTCCCGGTCAGGTTCTCAACTTGAGCTCTAAATTCTTGAAATCTTGCAAGGACTCCATCCTTGGTCTTCAAGAAGTAAATCCACGTCTTTCGAGAGTGATCATTGATGAAGTAGCACATAGTGCAAATATCCGTTTAAGGAAGCAATGGTCTTGGGTCCACAAACGTCTGTATGTATCAAGTCCAAGATCCCCTTGGATCTACTGTCACTGCTCGAAAAGGACACCTTGACATTGTTTCCAAGGCACAACCTCTGCAAACGCCATCATGCTCAATATGTATCTCTGGAAGGCCTGTCACAATCTTCCCCAGAGCGGGAAGGGTTCTATAATGTAAATGAGCAAGTCTCCTATGCCATAGCTCTTTCAAGCTGATAGTATCATGTAACAAGGCCTAGATTGGTCGGATAGTCAATCTGTATAAACCGCTTTCTCGAACACCAATCACCCGGGCAAAATCCATGTGTGGGTTCTTGTGCCATGCAAGAACTTTTCCTTCAGAGAAAGTAACCTTGTAGCTTTTATCCTCTAAGGCAGAAACATAGACAAGGTTCCTTTTCATCCCATGTACATTTAGTACCTCACTTAATTGGAGTGGTATGTTAGAATCTAGTTGGAAAGAAGAAGTTCCAACTCCCTTCACAGTATATCTGGCATTATCACCAAGTACAACATGCAGATGAGACTCTTTCTCTACAAGGTCTCTAAGATGTTCTCTATATCCAATCATGTGTTTGGAAGCACCACTGTCAATTAACCAAATATCACTATCAGTAGGAATCGTACCTGAGAGTGCCAATTTGAAGAAGAATGCTTCATCTTTTATGTCCATCTCTCTTATGTGGTTTTGGATCAACATCGATAGTGGATGCATGTTGTTTTCCTTTCTTTCGGGTCGGACAATTTATCGCAATGTGTCCATAGTTGTCACATCTGAAACATTGAATCCTTGATATGTCTTTTCTGTGTTCATGACTTGAAGCTGTTGAAGTTTTCTTGTCTTTGAATGCTTTGCCAAAACTTCTTCTATTTCTTCTGCCTTTCTTTGCATGAGAAGCAAGGGCTTGATTGTCATCATGATGGGAGTCTTGCACTCCTCTGGCTATAAGTCTGGTTTCCTCCATAGTGCAGTCTGTCCAGACTCCATAGACGATCAAATTCAGGTAAATCTGCTCTTCCACTGATACTTTGAAGGAATGGTTCCCAATGTCTTGGAAGAGCATTGAGAGTAATCATGACAAGTTCTCTGCCTGTTATGGTTTCTCCAATGGCACCTAGCGGATCTTTGATCTCTGAAATCTTCATGAAGAAGGTAGCAATGGTGTCAGCTTTCATCATCTTGATATTTTGAACTTGGTGCTTCAATGTAAGAGCTCTGCTTGTGTTGTTACTCTCAAACATCTTCTTCAATGCATCATACATTTCATAAGTTGTCTTCAGGGTAGAGATGCGAGGTAGTAGATGTTGAAATATTATAACTGCAAGGAGTATTCTATTTATTATTAAGTTATTATTCATTAGATCAATCCCCTTTTGTGGATTGATCATGTCGGGCATTGTAATTGACCAAATCCCCTTTTGTGGATTGGTCAAACCCTAAATATATTATGCAAATTGAGAAGTCGCCCCCCATGCTAATTGAAGTGGTTTTAACTAGTAAGAAGACAAGTCGACCCTGCCCAGTGAAGAGACACCTTTCCAACACCTGCCAGTTTGTATAAATAAAGGAAGCCAACGCCTCATTTGATCACTCACTCATTCACTCACTCAATGCGCAAGTTTGGTAGCTGCAGTTGGGAGAAAAAGGAAGAGAGGCACATTGCTCAGTGGAGGATATTCTCTAGTGTTTGGTTTATTGTCTTGGCATTGTATTGGCTATCTATATTAAGGAAGTTTTCGCTGGGTTTTCTTCCCCATGAGGGTTTCCCAAGATAAATGCTGTGTATCTTGTGATTGTGTTTCTCTCAGTGATCCTATCTATGCTATGGTTATCTAGTAAATTGAAAAGAAATCTAATAATAGCTTAAACCTTAACAATAGACGATCTCTTACTGAGTAGATGGTTATCTTTTTGGCTTTGACATCGTCTGCCTTCCATTCAACCTTCTCTTCATCGGTTGTTGTTGCTTGTATAGTCTTTTCTATCAATTTCAATAGGTCATCGTCTTCCAGAGTGATGTGTAATCTTGACTTCTAGGAGCTGATGTTGCTTGTTCCATCAAGCCTATCTTCCACCAAAGTTCTGTTCCTCATGGCTTGCAGATTCTTCACAAACCCTAACAGCTAGGCTAGAAACCCTAGTGTTTTTCAAGAGGAGGTCTCTAGGGGTTTGCTGGACTTGTGACTACCAACAAGAAACCCTAGAGAGTCAAAGGAACCTCAACAAGATGCAAAAATAGTCCAACAAGCTGCAAAAACCCTAAAATTGAAATACTGCAGAAACCCTAGGGCCAAAAATCAAAACTCCTTCAATTTTTGATTTGAGAGTTGCAGGAGGTGTGCTGGACAAGGCCGTACCTGCCTGTGCAAAAATTACGCCCAATGTTCCAAGGGAAAGTGCTAAAACTAGCTTGACAAGGAAAAGNTTTTTGCAGTTGCAGCAAGGAGGTGATGACTAGCTTGGAATAGCTTATGCAATGGCTGTTCAGGAACTCTGCTTTGATACCATGTTGAATATTAATGCTTAGCTCAAGGACATGTAGTTTCTTTCAATTTAGCATGAACTTGAACCATAAACAATGCAACAATACAATATAAATAGCTATAGTAACCAAGATCACAAGAATAATAACCATGCACAAGAACACAAGAAGTTATCTTGGGAAAACCTTTCTCAACCAAGGGAAAAACCCAACAATCCTTTGCTATAGAGTCAAGAGAAGATCACCCTTTCACCACAAACCCTAGTGCACACAAGAGGGTGCTCTATGACCAAGAAAGATAGCGCCTAAGAGAAGTGCACACTTCAACCCTACAAGTAGGTGTTGAGATAATGAGTGAGTGATCCACATTGGGGATCAACTCTTATTTATACATGACCTAGCACATCAAATGGATGTGTCTATTGGCACAATAGGGCCGACTTCTATAACTCAATAATATAATTAATCTTACACAATATTAATTATCTTTACATGGTGGGGCCGACTTGTACCCTTAACAATACAAAATTAGGGTTACACAATAAATCTTACTCTTAGACAATATAGCAAGGATCTCTCACATCCTCTAGTGCTCAACCACTAGGGCCACATCCACCTATGCTTAGCCATAGGGACGTCACTCTCAATAGATCAACTCAACTAAGTCCATAGGAGTACCATCTGGAGAGCCATCTCAAGTCGACTCAACTAAGTCCATAGGAGTTCGACAGGAGACCATCTCAAGTCATCTCAACTCAGTCCAGAGGAGCACGACAAGATACCACACACGTCATCTCAACTCAGTCTAGAGGAGTATGACACACCCATCACATGGGCGTTCTCACAAATCGTCTCAACTTAGTCCAGAGGAGAACGACCTGGAGAATGTCTCATGAAGCTGCAATCATCAACAAGAAGCACGTCTAGGTTAAACCACTTTAGTAAAGTCTAGCAAATGAAGATCAAAGAAGTAGCACCTTAATTCCTTTACTCCTAGGGTTTGTCAAGCAAGCAATTTCATAATATTTAACATGAATAAGCAAATATACCATAACTATTCAAAATGAAATAACAATTGCATATTTACTTACTTCACCAAGAATAATCAAGCAATAAAACCCTAGATTGCCAAGTAACTTCACCAAAAAATGATCCAAGTTGCAAAATTTAGCCTCCAAAACAAGTGTGCCTCACAATTTTAGCCAATGAACCCTAAAAGGGCGCCATTTTCAGTCCTCTCTCTCTCACGGGAGAGTTATGATGAAAATGAATGTCATTTTTGTGTATTTATATCAAAATCTGGCCTAAAATTAATTTTTTTTTAAAATACAGGGCCGACCTAGCTAGTTTTTAAAAAAATTAAATCTGTACAAAATAAAATTAATTTGAATCTAAGAATCACTCCAGGGGTGACGTCATGCCCCTCTAGGGTGACGTTGAGTCCTAAGTATGGAACACTGGGCAGGGAAGGTGTAACGTTGGGCGTCTAAAGACTTGAAACATTGCCTGCATGTGCCAATGCCTCATAAATGTCGTCCAAGATGAAAACCCTAGTTCTGGATGATGTTTAGGGTATCGATGATGATGTCCAGGGCCCTCAAGGGCTAACGTCCATGTGGGAAGAGCAAGATCCCCTGGGTCTAGGTCTGCCAAGGTGCCTCCAAAGACAACGTTCTTCTTTCTCCCGGTTCAAGTTTTCAATCCCTGTCATGCTCCTTGGTTGGGGTCTCATCATCCATCGATGGGCTTTGAGCCCTATGAAGGTTTGATCTAATCATTCCCTCATGTGCACCTGTCCACAGGGAAAGGTCCTGCTGAGACAACAAGTACGCCCTCCAGGGGTTCATAAGTCACAAGGATCATAACATGTAAATCACATCCAATAATTAAATCACCTGAACATGTGCATTAAATCCCCCTTAACCACAAACAAATGCTCAAAGACGTTATGCAATTTGACAAGTTTAGGTTTGGAGAGGGTCTCAAGGTGTCCTGTTGGGCTAATCCCCCTTAAGTCTGGGGTGTTTCCTAGGTGGAGTCTGGTCCAATTCATGCAAGTGTATGTGGTGGCATGGGGTAAATATTTGGGCACGGGGTGCATGTGATAACAGGGAAATGTAGAGTCTTACCTTTGGGTGCCTTTGTGGAGGGCAAGCTGCACCTTGTCATGGATGCAATTGTTTCCTAGCCCATTCATTGCCATTTATTCTTAGCTTTCTTTCTTTTGATCTTTGATTTTGCGCTACAAGGGAATAGTTGAGGGCCATTGTCTTGGCTTGGTGACCAGAGGTGACAATGTTATCCACAAAACATTTCACAGAAATGAGAACGCTGGCTCGTAATGAGACCTCCTTTCTCTTGGCTATGCCGCCAAGTGCCACTACCCTGGCTTGGTGACCAGATAGGTGATAATGTCATACCGCTACATGTCCATGGTCATAATAGGCCGACTCGTGATGAGACCTCCTATCCATCAACTAATACCTTGAGTGTTCATGTTATCTTGTGCGTCCCATTTTCTTACTGAGAAGCTTTTCAGTGCTTTCTCAGGGATCCCTAGGCGAAGCATCTCGAAGGTTTCCAAATTGGCTTTTAACTCTTGTCAACTACTTTTACCCTTTGGGCCTTTAGCCCCTTTTTCCCACAAGGCAAGGTATAACCCTTTCTAGTGTGGCCAATCCCAATGCCCAAACAAAGGTAAGGGGAGATGAGAGGAATAAAGATGGAAAGTGGTAAGTATGGAGGGAACGAACGATGACCTTTCACAGACCCACCCAGTGGCAACCCATCCTAAAGGAAGATCAACTTACTTGGGCACCATGTCACCCTTCTAGGTATGAACAAGGCAAAGAGCATAATTTCCAAGCAAACGTCATGAAAGGAAGAAGAATTCAATGCAACATATTCAAGTGCTTCAACAATTAGAGTGACACATACCATGATACCCAGACTCATTACCGCATGGAGCAAGACTTACTGCTACTTCAGGACCAGGCTGGTGGGATGGATACTGCTGCTGCTGATAAATGGACTGCATTGAAGAAAAGAGGGGCCCTCTGGGGCCATCTCAAGTCGTCCGACTATCGATACTCCATGTCTAGGACCTGTGGGCCTCGAGACACGATCTCCTTAGTTATCCCTAGGGTAGGGAATAACAACAACAATGTTGATTTTTGTCTTTTATTTGTCATTTATTTACCTTTTTTGAGAGAAAATCACTTTTTCTTGAGTAAAACTCAATATTTTCCCTCTTAAAGGTGGTACATAGGTAAAGTGGGTATTCTGGATGTGAAAACGAATACCCACAAGGCATATAATGCCTCCTAGTTCTACTTTTTTTTAACTTATTGTCCAATTACAATTAATAAATCCCGTTTTGCGGGAAATTTTTTATTGACTCAAAACATTAAAAATCCTAAGGGGACTTGGCGCAATTTCCATATGACTCAAAATGATGACCTAGATTAGTAATATAAACATTTTAGACACTAGACTTGGATTGCCAAGCTAATGCCTAACCATCAATAACATACTGCAGTTTGGGAGGTATTTGAGGGAAAAAACTTAGAAATTATAACTAGCCTAAAATGAATTTCAGACAAGAAATAATTAACAAGTAAAAAAACAACACTCTAGAGTATGTACTTGTTGAAATATTGTAACTGCAAAGAGCATTCTATTTATTATTGAGTTATTATTCATCAGATCAATCCCCTTTTGTGGATTGATCATGTCGGACTTTGTACTTGACCAAATCCCTTTTTGTGGATTGGTTAAACTCTAATTATAATATGCTAATTAAGAAGTCGACCCCCATGCCTAATTAAAGTGGTTTTAACCACTAAGAAGAGAAGTCGGCCCTGCCCAGTGAAGAGACACCTTTCCAGTGCCTGCCAACTAGTATAAATAGGGGAGTCTAACGCCTCATTTGTTCATTCACTCATTCACTCATCAAGTGCGCAATTTTGGAGAGCTGCAATTGGGGGAAGAAGGAAGAGAGAGGCGCATTGCTTAGTGTTGGATATTCTCTAGTGTTTTGGTTTATTGTCTTGGCATTGTATTGGCTATTTATATTAAGGAAGTTTTTGCTGGGTTTTCTCCTCCATGAGGGTTTCCCAGGATAAATGCTGTGTATCTTGTGATTGCGTTTCTCTCAGTGATCCTATTTATGCTATTGTTATCTAGTAAATTGAAAAGAAACTTAATATCTGCTCTAAAATTAACATGGTATCAGAGCCAAACTCAAGAGAGCACCTTTCATTGGATAAGCAAAAACGTCACTGTTGCCGTACAAGAAAATTAGGTCTTTTTATTGGAGAGGAATTTCAACCTAAAATTCATCAAGGAAGTGCGCCCTAGCCTAGCGAACTCATTGGCAGCTTGAGCACACTTTTCTAGTGGACAAAACTCTCTGAAAGTGAAACCCTAGTTTTCACTGGTACTAGAAAACCAGAAAACCAGAGCCAGTACCAGAAGTACGAGTCCATATTTCCGTAGGTCAAATTTGAAAGGGAAAAATTTGGATTTTCTGAAATCTGACTTCACCAGCCTACTTGCCTCAGCCAAGCGCACCTCCTAGTAAGTTCAGATTTAATTTCCGAGCACTTTCATTTTTGGTCATTTTCCCAGCTCCAGGTCAAGATGTCTGCAAGCACCAAGCTTGTTGACATGTTAGAAGGTGTGGATAACTTGTGTCCCTGGAAGTATAGGATTACACTCATTCTTGAAGAGAATGATCTTTCAAGATTTGTCAAGGAAAATGTACCAGAACCTACAGATGCTACAGCTAAAGCAAAGCACCAGAAGGATATGGTTAGGGCCAAAAGAATCATTGCAGACTCTATTAAAGATCAATTGATCCCTCAAGTGGCCTCCAAGAATACTTCAAAAGAAATGTTTGATGCCCTAACCAGGATGTATGAAAGAAAGAATATCAATCGGAAGATGAATCTAAGAAACCAACTCAAGAATACAAAGACGCAGAAAGGAGAAACTGTACATGACTACTTCTCTAAGGTTTCTCAATTTAAGGAACAACTAGAAGCAATTGGAGACAACTTGGATGAAGATGAACTCATCTTAACAGCTCTTAATGGTCTCACAAGACCTTGGGATGCCTTCATCCAAACTATTTGTGCCAGAAAGGAAAAACTACAATTTGACAGTCTTTGGGAAGAATGTGTCCAAGAAGAAGCAAGAGTAGCTAACCGAGAAGCAGTACTTTCAAGGGATGAAGATCAAGCCCTAGCTGCTCATGCTAAAGGAGGAAAGAAAAGGTCTTATTTCAAGAAGGAGACCCACCTACATGAGGAATCTCACTCCCCAAAGAGATTCAATCATTCTCATAAAGAATCTCACCCTCCAAGAAGATTCCAAAAGTTTTAGAAAGGTCAAAGAAGAGAAAAGGATTTCTCATCCTACCAATGTTACCATTGTGACAAGATGGGACATATTGCTAAGAATTGTCTAGCTAGAAGAGAAGAATACAAGA
>JZKD02S0230348.1:295330-320440 GCA_000966675.3 Picea glauca
ACCTTACCTTGTGGGAAGAAGGGGCTAAAGGCCCAGAGGGTAAAAGTAGCTGGCAAAAGATAAAATCCAAAAGAACAAAACCTTTAGATGCTTCGCCCAGGGATCCCCGAGAAAGAAATAAATGGCTTCTCAGCAAGCAATGGAGGGAGCTATAAAATAATAAAATCAAGACCCAGTTGGAGGATAGGGGGTCTTATCACGAGCCAACCTATTAGGTCCATGGGCATGTAGTGGTATGCCACTACCATTTAGCTGGTCACCACGCTAGGGTAGTGGCTCTTGGTGGCATAGCCAAGAGAAATGGGGTCTCATCACGAGCCAACCTTCTCATCTCTGTGAAATGCTTGTGGGTAACATTGTCACCATTGATCACCACGCCAGGGCAGTGTCCCCCAACTAGTCTCTTGAAAGAAAAAGCAATAAGATAAAAAGGTAAAAGGCATTGAATGGGCTTGGAAACATTTGCATCCATGACAAGGTGCAACTCACCCTCTTCAGAGGCACCCACAGGTAAGCCATATATTTCCCTGTCATCACTGCACCCATTGCTCAAACATCCACACACCACCTCATCCACTTACATGACCTGGATTTTCCTTCACTTGGAAACATCCCACGTCCAATGAGAATTAGCCCAGTAGGACCTCTTGAAACCCTCTCCAAACCTGGCTTGTAGAATTGTATAACATCTTTGAGCACTTGTCTGGGAAAGGGGGTTTTTATGCACATGTTTAGATAACTTGATTATTAGACATGATTGACATTGCTATGATCCCTGTGACTTATGAGCCCATGGAGGGCGTACTTATTGTTGTGGGGCCACACCTGACAGACATGTACACGTGGGGAGATGATTAGTTCGGACCTCCATAGGGCTAAAAGCCCACTAGATGGATGCTGAGACCCCAGCTAGGGGTAGACACTTACCAGAGGCTTACACCGGAGAGAGGGGAGCACGTTCCACCAGAGACAGCCTGGCAAGCCTGGACCCAAGGGGGTGTTGTTCTCCCACCATAATGTTGGCCTTGGAAGGCCCATGACATCACCACTGTGACCCTTGATGTCACCCAGCGTTTGATGGACACGATGGAGGCAGTTATGTGCCAAGTGGCACGTGTGGCTTGATCCAGAGGCCTTGGGAGGCCTAACGTTTTGCTCCTGGAGGCCAACGTTTCACCTGGGAGGCCCGACGTCACCCTAGAAGGGTATGACGTCACCTCTTTTGCTTGACTTAGGGTTTAATTTGTCATTTTTATGTAAAAAATGGATATTACATGTAAACCGGCCATGTCGCCCTTTTTGACCTAATTTGTAAATTAAAGGTCATTGTAACTGTATAAATAAGGGTTTTTGCCCTTGTATTTTTCATCATCTTTCACTCACACTAAGTGAGGTCTGAAATTTGCGCCCTACTTAGGGTTTATTGGCTGAAATTTGGTGCACACTTCTTGAAGGAGGCTAGTTTTGGTGTATTTTGGCATTTTTCTTGGTGGAAAGTCTTCAACTAGGCCTATTGCTAGATTATTCTTGGTGAATGTAAGTAAATTTCTGCAATTCTTCTTCATTTTGAATGGTTATGGAATATTTATTTTGCATTTCTTCCAAGATTATGAAATTGCTAGCTTAAAACCCTAGGAGGTTAAAGCACATGTTATTGTGCTTGCCTTAACAACTTTTCACCTACTAGATTGTGCTAGAAACCCTACTTTCTTGAAGCTTTTTGCTAAGGGCCTTGCCATTGCAACACCCTAGCATCATTTGCTTCATCGAGTGGTCATTTATTTCATCCTTAGCTAAAGGAGGAAAACTTCTAGGGCCTAAGGTTACCTACTTCCTAGTGGCCATTTTCCCCCTAGGTTTTAGTGATTGAGGCCTTGGGTTACCAATACCTCAATCATTGATCTTCTTGTCTCTAGCTCTCACATTATCAATTGTTCCTTCAAGATTGCCGCTGCTAAAAGTGACTCCATTAACCCTAAAGGCATTGATCTAGGCCTTGCACTTGATTGATTGATGAAAACAACTCTCAAAACTTCTACCTCAAGCTATCTACTAACCTTTCCTAACCCTAGAGTAGACTAATTCACTAACCTATTTGTTGCTGTTACAAAAGTAAGCTACATCCATTTATTGCAGCAATAAAAACACTTAAAAGCAATTGCAAAGTTGATTTATACACTTCCTAACTAGCTTCTGACCACTACTAGTACATTCCTATTATTGAGTTATTATATTTGGTCATTGTGAAGCTCTTTTAAGGCATTTATTGTGAAGCTATTATGTTATAAACATTGCTGTTATAAAATTCTGTTTGCTTTATCTGACATCAACTATTGCTTTTATTGACAAGTCCATGGTTTTATGAAGCACTAACATCACATTGTACTTGCAAAAGATATTGTTTTCTTGTTGCTTTGTTCTGGGCAGGTACATCTAAGCATATCATTACTTCATCGATAAAAACCTTGGGACTTTCTGATCAATGTGACTTGTGAGAGGGGATACCTTTATAGATACCTTAACCTTTGCCTTCTCAAACCCCCAGTTCACCCGGGACGTCTCCCTTAGGCTATCAACCCTAAATAAAAATAGGTATCTTATTAAGGTGACAGTGATAGGATAACCTCCTGTTACACCAATTTGCCTCCCTTAGCCTTTCCCTTTGGGACAAGTACAAATTGAGCAATAACATTTTGGCGCCGTTGTCAGGGAACACTGAGTCAATTCTCCTCAAAGATGACACTTCTCGGTAAGCCTTTCTTCAAAAGCCTTTACTTTTCAAAGCTTACTTGGTGACTCCACTGAGGGTGATCCCCTCATCCATTTGATAGTTTCAAGAAAACTATATGGCGACTCCACAAACCTCAGGGAGGTACACCAACCCTCCCTAGTCCTTTAGAAGAAAGCCTCCCCGAAACTCTCCTGTAATAAAATCATTGTTTGGAGGGAATCTTCCCTTAAATACAATGTCTAGCACAGGAACTCAGATCGTCAATCCAAACCAAGCCAATAACCAAAAGCAATGGTCATCAAAGCTTTTCAAACCGCTAGACATGACAACTATACCGGGCTACCCTAGGCAAATGCCCCCTAAGTATGAAAAGTGGTTACCCAAATTCATCGAAAATGATGTGGTCAGTGCCGAAGATCACATGAGCAATTTTTGGGCCTTCTTCCAGCTTCATCCCATCAGTGATGATGTTGAAGATCTAGCTATGAAATTTTTCTCTGTTACCGTTCATGATGGCGCTAGACGCTGGTACAATGGTCTCCCTGATGCTAGAATTAAAACCATGTATAGGTTAGAGGGAGTTTTCCTCAAAAAATAGAGTGTCAAGGAAGAACCCAACATGCTGCTGATAAGGATGAATAACCTCGTGAAAGAAGAGAATGAAACCGTTAGACAGTTCCATGACAAGTTTGAAACCTTGATGCAAAAGATCCCAGTGAGCCATCATTCTTCTGACAGTTTCCTTCTTTTCCTTTGTACCAAAGCCTTTACAGGTCAGCTAGGATATCTCCTCAAAGATAAAAACCTTTAGACTATCCAAGAAGCCCAAGAGCTAGCTACAAGGATTGAGGGCAACCTTTCATGATCTAGAGTCGAGCCTTTCTCAGCCCCAAGAGTCAGAATGGACACTAAGCCTAGGATAGTCCACAATGTTGAACCTACCTCAGACATTAGTGCTAGCCTGGCGAAGTTACAACTGACTGTAGATGGCATGGTAAAAACCCAAGAGCTGATGATGAATAGGATTGTCAACCTAGAAAGGACTCAACAACAAGCCCCTAGGGTTCCTTACAAAGGGCAGTTTGAAAAGGGGAACCAAGTTTTTAGACCAAAGAATGATCAAGAGGTTCCCAATACTTTAGCCCCTGCAAATATAGTGGATGAAAACCCTTGGTGCCTGCAATGTAGTGAGTCACATTGGGAGCAGGAGTGTCCTCTCAACAATGGTAATCATGACCAAGTGAACATAGCTGACCATACCATTGAGGATCCTCAATATGGCCTTAATGTTACACTTGAGGAACATCGAGAAGGCATAAAGGAAGCAGCCAGGAAGGCTAGGATGGAGGTGATAAATAACCTTGACCAAGAATCAAGAGAAAAGTTGAAGAAACAAGAATTCCAAGTGTACACTAGACAAAAGAGAATGAACCAACCTCTCTCTACTGGTCCCGTGGCATCACAAACAAGACCTCCACCCATGAACATACTCCTTCCTAAGAATCCTCCCAAGACTGACAAAGTGGACTTAAATTTTGACTTTGAAGGGGCATTAGCAAAAATGTATGTGACCATTCCCTTGAGAGAAGTCATCAAGGTCCCATCTGTCAAAGAAAGGTTTGAAATTTTTTTCAAAGGCTTAGATGGACCAATGGAACCTCTTATTATGTTACAAGCCTATCACTTTAGAGTTCAGTATGATGGACATCCACCTTTCTTCATGACCTTATTGATCAATAACAAATGCCTTAACAACTGTATGCTTGATTCATGGGCAGGTGCTAACATGATGTCTTTGAAGGTCATGGAAAAATTGGGCTTAAAAGTCACACAGACTTACAGGAATGTGTGTGGCTTTGAGTCCAGAGCCATATCCACTCATGGGGTAGTTGAGAATGTAGAGGTATGCCTTGGAAGATACCCTGAGAGAGTGATCCATATGGACATTGTAGTGGTGGATGTCCTGGATGTCTGGGGAATGCTATTGTCTAGGAAGTTTGTTGCGATGCTGGGAGGCACCCTAGAGATGGATCTCACATATATTAATGTGCCTATGAATGAAAAAATAATAAGCCACCTCCTGAATGTGCCAATGACCAAAATCCATGTGCAAGAAATTGGTGATGATATTGGAACTAACGAAACACATGAACCAGTCGAAGAGAGTCTTCTTGCATTTTCCCCTGATGACATGCCTTTTGCTACAGAAGAAGTCTTTGATTAGATACAATGGCCGAAGAAGGAGGAATATCAACAACTCTTGAACAAATATAAAGCCAAAGAAGTTGGGGCTGTCAAATTATTGAAGAAAGGAGAAGATGATATACTGATCCGACCGTCCCAACAAGAAGTTTTCACAGCAGAATCCCACCCTCCTCCCTCGAGACAATACACTAGGGTTGTACAAGAAACAACCAAATTCAAGACCAAGGATTACAAAGAGGGAGATACGGTCTGGATGTGGGATATAAAGAAGGGAGAGCTTAGTAATATCAAGGGAAGCGCACAATTTTGGCTTGGACCCTTTAGAATTGGGGGAAAGTCAGTCAATGATGTCTACTATTTATCTACATTGGAAGGGAGAAGGCACCCATTACCAGTTGGTGGACACCTCCTCAAACCCCATCAGGGGGCAGAGACTTGATTTCACAAGTAAGTACAGGTAAGCAGGTAGGCATTTGCATCCATTGTATATACCATCTGCATTTCATGCTAGAGTAGTTGTATTTCCACTTGTATATATGCTTGTTTACTTTGTTTTCTGTACCATATATGAGTCGGGGGTGATATCACCACCCCAAATGATTACTAATGATTTTTTATTTAGATCAAGTAGGTCACAGGTCATGCCAGAGATGTTGAAGTTCTCATGCGCTCTACGGTGAGCACATGTCCTCGAGTTGGAGCTAGATGTTATCCCCTAGCCTAGGGATAACTAAGGAGATTATGTCTCGAGGCCCACAGGTCCTAGACATGGAGTACCGAGAGCCATATTGACTTGAGCCTGGCCCTGGAGGACCCATCTTTCTTCTTTAGCGCCTCCACCTTGTTAGCAACAACAACATCCATCCCATCGGCCTGGTCCTTCAACAACAGTGGGTCTTGCTCCATGAGGTAATGAGTCTGGGTATCATGGTTTGTGTCACTCTGATTCTCAAAACATTTGAATATGTGCATTTAATTCTTTTTTCTTCTGACGTGTGGTTGGACTTTATGCCTTTCCACTTGTCCACACCCGGGGGGAATGACAGGATGCCCTAGCAAGTTGGTTCCCTTAGGATTTGAGTTGCCACTGTGTGGGTCCATGAAAGGTCATCATCCATTCCCACCATACTTATCACTTTTCATCATTTTCCCTCTCATCCATCCCCTACATTGGTTCAGGCATTGGGATTGCCAAGCTAGCAAAGGGTTGTACCTTACCTTGTGGGAAGAAGGGGCTAAAGGCCCAGAGGGTAAAAGTAGCTGGCAAAAGATAAAAGCCAAAAGAACAAAATCTTCAAATGCTTTGCCCAAGGATCCTCGAGAAAACAATAAAAGGCTTCTCAGATAGAAATGGAGGGACACATAAATTAATAAAATCAAGACCTAGTTGGAGGATAGGGGGTCTCATCACGAGCAAACCTATTAGGTCCATGGGCATGTAGCGGTATGAAACTACCATTCAGCTGGTCATCACGCCAGGGTAGTGGCTCTTGGTGGCATAGCCAAGAGAAAGGGGGTCTCATCATGAGCTAGCCTTCTCATCTCCGTGAAATGCTTGTGGGTAACATTGTCACCACTGGTAACCACTTCAGGGCAGTGTCCCCCAACTAGTCTCTTGAAAGAAAAAGCAATAAGATAAAAAGGTAAAAGGCATTGAATGGGCTTGGAAACATTTGCATCCATGACAAGGTGCAACTCACCCTCTTCAAAGGCACCCACAGGTAAGCCATACATTTCCCTGTCATCACTGCACCCATTGCTCAAACATCCCCACTCCACCTCATCCACTTACATGACCTGGGTTTTCCTTCATCTGGAAACATCCCACGTCCAATGAGAATTAGCCTAGTAGGACCTCCTGAAACCCTCTCCAAACTTGGCTTGTAGAATAGTATAATGTCTTTGAGCACTTGTCTGGGAAAGGGGGGTTTTATGCACATGTTTAGATAACTTGATTATTAGATGTGATTGACATTGCTATGATCCCTGTGACTTATGAGCCCATGGAGGGTGTACTTGTTGTTGTTGTGGGGCCACACTCGACGGACAGGTACACATGGGGAGATGATTAGTTCAGACTTCCATCGGGCTAAAATCTGACTAGATGGATGCCTAGCCAGGGGTAGACACATACTAGAGACTTGCACCGGAGAGAGAGGAGGATGTTCCACCAGAGACAGCTTGGTAGGCCTGGACCTAGGGGGGTCTTGCCCTCCCACCATGATGTTGGCCTTGGCAGGACCATGACGTCACCTCTGTGACCCTTTACGTCACCCAGCGTTTGATGGACACGATGGAGGCAGTTATGTGCCAAGTGGCATGCGTGGCTTGATCCAGAGGCCTTGGGAGGCCTAACGTTTTGCTCTTGGAGGCCAACGTTTCACTTGGGAGGCCTAACGTCACCCTAGAAGGGCATGATGTCACCTCGTCTTCTTGACTTAGGGTTTAATTTGTCTTTTTTATGTAAAAACTGGATATTACATGTAAACCGGCCATGTTGCCCTTTTTGACCTAATTTGTAAATTAAAGGTCATTGTAACTGTATAAACAAGGGTTTTTGCCCTTGTATTTTTCATCATCCTTCACTCACACTAAGTGAGGTCTGAAATTTGCGCCCTACTTAGGGTTTATTGGCTGAAATTTGGTGTGCATTTCTTGAAGGAGGCTAGTTTTGGTGTATTTTGGCATTTTTCTTGGTGGAAATTCTTCAAATAGGCTTATTGCTAGATTATTCTTGGTGAATGTAAGTAAATTTCTGCAATTCTTCTTCATTTTGAATGGTTATGGTTTATTTATTTTGCATTTCTTCCAAGATTATGAAATTGCTAGCTTAAAACCCTAGGAGGTTAAAGCACATGTTATTGTTCTTGCCTTAACAACTTTTCACCTATTAGATTGTGCTAGAAACCCTACTTTCTTGAAGCTTTGTGCTAAGGGCCTTGCCATTGCAACTCCCTAGCATCATTTGCTTCATCAAGCCGTCATTTATTTCATCCTTGAGCTAAAGGAGGAAAACCGCTAGGGCCTATGGTTACCTACTTCCTAGTGGCCATTTTCCCCCTAGGGTTTAGTGATTGAGGCCTTGGGTTACCAATACCTCAATCATTGACCTTCTTGTCCCTAGCTCTCACATTATCAGTTGTTCCTTCAAGATTGCCGCTGCTAAAAGTGACTCCATTAACCCTAAAGGCACTGATCTAGGCGTTGCACTTGATTGATTGATGAAAGCAACTCTCAAAACTTCTACCTCAAGCTATCTACTAACCTTTCCTAACTCTAGAGTAGACTAATTCACTAACCTATTTGCTGCTGTTACAAAAGTAAGCTACAACCATTTATTGCAGCAATAAAAGCACTTAAAAAAAATTGCAAAATTAATTTATACATTGCCTAACTAGCTTATAACAACTACTAGTACATTCCTATTATTGAGTTATTATATTTGGTCATTGTGAAGCTCTTTTAAGGCATTTATTGTGAAGATATTATTTTATAAACTTTGCTGTTATAAAATTCTGTTTGCTTCATCTTAAATCAACTATTGCTTTTATTGACAAGTCCATGGTTTTATGAAGCACTAACATCACATTGTACTTGCAAAGGATATTGTTTTCTTGTTGCTTTGTTTTGGGCAGGTACATCTAAGCATATCATTGCTTCATCGATAAAAACCTTGGGACTTTCTGATCAGTGTGACTTTTGAGAGGGGATACCTTTATAGACCTTTATAGACACCTTAACCTTTGGCTTCTCAAACCCCCAGGTCACTGGGGACGTCTCGCCTGGGCTATCAACCCTAAACAGAAAGAGGTATCTTATTAAGGTGACAGTGATAGGATAACCTCCTGTTATGCCAATTTGCCTCCCTTAGCCTTTCCCTTTGGGGCAAGTACAAATTGAGCGATAACATATACCACTAGAGAACCTTGTTTTAATTTTTTTCTTTTCTCAATATTTTTATGATTTTCTCTATAAAGCTTATTGATTGAATGTTTTGAAGCCCAACTCACCAAGCAGTTTATGCCCAGATATAATTGATCTCGAAGAAAACCACAATTGATGCAGGAATATGTGTAGAGGACAGATGTGCACATTTTGCATATGCATAATGCATCATTGTGGAAATTCGGAGGCATTATTGATTTGTCAGTTTTTATTATCTACTGTTGTGCTACACTGCTAGGCTTGGTATTGAAGTGTAGAATATGGCTTGGTACTAGGTGTGGTGCTGCACTATTGTCTAACTTTTGTCTAAAACATATTATCTTATCTAATTATGTTTTGTTCTATAAAAATGGCAACACCTACACATATATTATTGTTATCTGTGGTTAGTTTGAAATATATTAGTTTTGTATGGTTAAACAAACTAATAAATGTTCTTTGATTTGCTCCTTTCTTTTTTTTCTTATGTGATGCAAATCACGCATAAACGAAAACTTAGGAGACCCCATTTTACAATGTTCTTTACTTAAAAAACTTGACTATTATGTAGGTTGCCTTGTTGATGATCATGCCATCTGTTTTTGCAAGATGTGCAAACAAAACCGATGTTCTTAGAGCTTCTCGAACTTACCTTTTTTGCCTACTATCAATTAGTAATGCATATTGGAGTGCAAACAAATATGCAGATGGAGAACACAATGCATATAAGCAAACAACGCAATCATAGTTTCTGGGTAAGGATGATCCCACTAGACGTTGTAGGGGTGAAGTACAACTGTTGTGAAAGGTTTGCATGATTTGTGGGAAAAAGGCATCCATGACTAATTTGTAGCTCAACACTCTTTGTTGTGGGTGGAAAGCACAATGTTGATGTGTAAGCGTCGCAGGCATAGGCAGCTGAAAAATATGAACCCTACCTACAAAAGTTTTGAGTAGCTCATGGAGAATACGTCACTGCAAGGCTAGGTTGTGGCCCAACAAGCTTTATTGTGTGGTTGTCAACCATGATACGATAATAAAATAGCATGTGCACCGATCTACACTGATAGGATATAAAATGACACATGCATATGCATTTCATGCTAAGTGATGGAGCATATACATTTAAGGCAAGGCCATTCAAAACAAATTTCAATGGAAATTTGTTAACAAAAAAATCAAGAAACATCCAAAACAACTATTGTTAGAGGGACACCCATTTAACAAAATTTACTTGCTATCTTATAAACAAAATGTGAACAAAATTTAAGGTGGGAAAACTTACTAATTTTACTTGACATAATTTATTTTAAGTAGTTTTTTACAATAGAATTTTGTGTGATGGGTCCCGAAACACTAGACCTTTCTAAGCATTTTCAATGTAGCACATACACATAGGAAGAGGTAGAGACATGCACCATGCCACCCAACATGACACTTGTTGTTTGATTTGAATTCTATTTCGACTCATGAGATATTAGGTTGCCCTGTCCAAGTCTTTATAAAACATAAACGTCATTATATTTAATATTGTTTCTTGGGATTTATCATATTACTTCATAATTGACATGCCATTCTCGCTCATACATTGATTTTTTTGTTTGGATCTTTAAAGTTTTTTTTTCCCTTCCTCTTTTTCTTATTTGGATACGAACATTGTTATGTAAGTATCAAGTTGACAATGACTTCTTGGTTAAAGATCAATAAATTACTTAAATAAATAGTTATTATTGATGAACAATAATTAGGCTTGCAATTGTTGTATTTTATATTTTCATTTAATAGCTTAACAATATGCATATTTTGATTTCATATAGGGCACTTCTAGGGAGTGTGAGCAACTATTGTGTTCAACATGCAAAGTGTCCCGTTCTTGTTGTGAGGAAGCCTTTGTGAACCTTATTCGTAGATGGTTGGTATCAATGATACCTCTATGTTGTATTCGGATATTATTTCATGTTTTGGAGAATGGATAGAAGAATTTGGCAATTATTGTGTTACTAAAATCTGGAGTATTGTGGTTGCCTTAAATTTGTGGAAAGTAACCATTATTCTTCCTCCGTTATTCTATCGAAAAGCATGTAGATAAGGTAACTTGAAACATCTAGTACTTCAATAGCAATTCATAGTACATAGTGAAATTATAAGCAAAAAAGAACATGAAAAACGTAACTATGGCAATAAAGACAACACGGAGATGACAATTTATTGAGGATTTTCAAATCAATAATAGACTGTG
Organism: Picea glauca; assembly: GCA_000966675.3. NCBI lineage: Eukaryota > Viridiplantae > Streptophyta > Pinopsida > Pinales > Pinaceae > Picea > Picea glauca. The sequence goes on from JZKD02S0230348.1 coordinate 306,430, forward strand.
TATTAGAAAGATTATAATTTTTAGGTTCAATATAAAATTTGTGATTCCTATGTTTTCTACTTCTTGTGGGGCCTATATATGGTTGTCTGAGGTTGGGTTGGCCAGGTATTATGTGCATGGCATTTAGAAATTTACACCTCAAAGGTAACTTTGCTACATCTTGTGTTTTTATTGAAATTTGTGGCATGACAATTTATGATGGCCTTATTTATATCTTTGACTCATTTTGTCCATGACTATAAATTTAAGGAAACAATAAATTTATACTTTATATTGCATAACCACGTTTCTTTATGGATTGTAGCTCTTTATAAGTGCCAATTCTAACTTGGTTTATTCTTATGTAAAATTTTGATTTTCAATCTTTTAGAAATAATGTTTCTGAAGTCACATTGTCTTTTTATCAAAGGAAAAAATGTTTTGTTTGCAGTCCAGTTCATTTCAAATCTTTAAGATAACAACCAAAAGCATTTAGATCAGAAAACTCTACTACCTTAACTCTTTTTGTTAACTTACTTCTTTAATAGAAGGGAACCACCGACCACTCTTACTAGTTTAAACTTTTCCTTCTTTCTCCAAATGTCTCCATTTTTCCACGTTGGGTTGAACATGCTAGTTTTTCTTTCCACCTTATACTCTTTTTCTTCCTTTAGTGCCATCTTCTCTTAGTCATTGTCTTTAACGATGTTCAAACTTTAGGATTGAATCTCTGGCAGCCGTTGATGATCTCTATTTGACAAGATGAATTTTCATTTAAAAGTTATTATATATTGAAAGATTTGGTAATCTTTAATTGAAGACCGAGCATGTTTTGCAAATTGCAAGCTCAATGGCTACTTTTATGTGTAATTGAAGTTAATGGAGATGCAATTTACATCTCAGCATGTGAGATGCATTCATATATTCATTGTTGTTCATGGAGAATCATGTAGAATAGTATGCACAAATAGAAATATACAATTTTAGAAATAAAATGTATAAATGCATGAAATGATTAACATACGTAGAAATCCACTATTGATGATGAAACTTCATTATGATTATAGATATTGCAGCATGCTAGCTTGAGAAATTATGGATGATTTGCCTCAAAACTATTAACAACAATTTAAAATTTATTTAGAGCTCATGAGTAGAGATTCCATTGGAAAAATTCCTTTCCACCCATGGATTCACACCCGCCGATTTCAAAATGATTTAGATTCATGATCAATAGTAATTAAATTTGATAGCATCTAGTAAGAGAGATTGTTATTATGTTTTGCTTGAGAATAATTAATCTTTGTTGCATTTTTTTGCTTCAAATTGTTGACGGTAATGTGCCATTGTTAGTTTTATATTTTAAAATAAAATTATTATCTCTTTAATGTAAAGTTAGGGATGCCCAAGTTGGGGCCCTACACATTGATATTAGAGCCAAGGTTACTAAACTTTGGGCATAGGGGCTATCATATTTGTTAATTTGTTAGAATGATTATGTTCCATGTTCAAGTCAAAGCTTTATCTTAATGGTGCATTGACTAATTGATATCGTGTGGACAAAGAGAGATAATGGTCGGAACCTAAAAGATCCACCATTGTCATCTCGATGAAACAACGGTTGAGCGGGGCCTAATGTCATAGGAGGGGCTAATGCCATAGGGAGGGAAATTCTACGGTTTCCATAAAAAATGAGCACACCACTAAGTGCAGTTATTCCCTTGGTGGGAGGAAAGGTGGTTAACAACTTGCCTTTGATAGGAGAGGCTCATCTAGAAGAGCCGAATTTCCTGATCTTAATGAACTATCTCTTATCGATTTGTTGAATCAATTGTAGAAGGTGAGTCTCATAGAGTTTGCAGTGGTTTTGGACAGAGAACTTGTAGAAGTATGGGTTGGTGCTTAAAATTTAAGGGATTATTAATTAATTATAAGGATTGGTTGGCCATATTTTAGTTGAAAGGCAATGCTTCACTATGGTGGAAGAAGCAAGAATGACAAATGGGAATAACTACTTCCATAGTGACATAGAAGTTGTTTGAATTTTTTTTTAGAAAATATTTGCAAGCTCATTATTTACTCCACCAAGTTAATGGATTCTACTCCCTAACGCATGGAGGTATATCAATATCTTAATATGAAACCAGACTTATGGAATTCCTATAATATGTAGGACATTTCAACTCAAACAAATGGCAGGCACATCAATTTATAAGTGGGATAAATCAAACAATTGGTGCAAGACTCTATACCCTAGAATCGTCCACTCTCCACAAGGGAGTGCATAAGGGGATATTTGTAGAGGAGGTAATGGGTGGGAAAATAGAAGTGCATAGTGGGTTTAGAGCACTAGAAGTATTGTATTGAAACAATTTTGAAAAGGAAAGTAAGACCTTTTCCTACAAATGCACCTTAAGACATCCCTCAGTCAATTGCATGTTGGTACCTATAGGTGAATCCTTAAGGTCTCATGGGGACGCTTTTAAGAGAACATGGGCCTTACAAAAGGCCCTAACACCATGTCGAAAATTGTTGGGTGAATTCACAACTAAATACTCTTCAAGGTCTTCTTAATATTGAATGTTGGATTTGTAAAGGATGACACTATGCAAATGACTATCTCAATAGACAACCGAACCACTCAAAAACAAGGGAAGGTAACATTTAGTGGTATGGGAAACCCATGAGATTTATGTGCGGTGGAAAATTTTCGAGTTACTAATTCATAATAGTTTTTCTTTTTTTTCAAAAAATAATTTGTTTTTCCAGACTCAAGGTTACTGACTTATCCTCTGTTGATACAATCTCGAGATTTTGATGAGCAACAACATCATCGTGTACAAACAAAACCTGGTCACTTGAAATAACTTGCTAGTGTTTTGTAAGGAGGAAGACTTCACTCCTGCCAGGTGCCTTTGGGTCTTGAGCAGTTAACTTGTTTACTTACATCCGAGGAAGCCAATTAGTAGTAGTTTTACGTGATACTCCAGGGCCCAAAGACGGTCTTATACTAGGAAGTATCCACAAGAAATCTATTGTCACTTGTGGTCACTGTTGAGGCTACTTTTAATGGATTCATGTGCTTTCTAGTAACATCCAACCATAGTCCCATACATGAGACTAGAATCACTTGAGACTACCTTGATTACAGTTTAGCCAATCCACAATAGTTGAAACCTTAGGTACAATAAGTAATGTTGAAATATCCATTTTAGTTTATCTAGGTGCTACTAATTATTTGATTTCACCTCATGATTTATAAAGATATGGGTTGCAATGTGTAAGTTTCATGATTTCAAGCTAGTTGAAATCAATTAAGGGATGAAGTAGTCATGACTTAGTAGGAAATTTTACCACATAATCTAACACGAAGTGAAAATCCTTCACAAGGCACTAAAACGAGTGAAACATAGAATATGTTACCATTGTCACCTAGGAAACAAATTTCCTCTTTTCAGTGAATGAATAGTACCAAATAGAAGGGAGGATTCCCTAGTAGCCTCCAAGAATCCCTAGGCAAGACACAATCAAGCTTAGGCCCCCTCGGGGTGACTACTCAAACTTCCACCATTGGAAATGATAAATAAAGTATTAATGAGGTGGTGAGACAAAGACAGTTTCCAAATTTGAAGTAATGAGAATCTAGGTCAATTTAAGAGGTTTTCTAAGTCAAATATAGGCTTAAGAGGATACCCAAACACAAAATGAAGAAAATTCTAGGGTTGTTGTAAAACTGTGAAAAAGATACAAAATTACAATAGTAATGTAAGTTATAATAGCAACAAATAAAATAGCCCTTTAAGATGCAATAATTTAATGAATAAAGAGGGATAAACAATGAGCCAAATTAGGGTTTTAATTTCCAACAAAATCAAAAAAATAAATAGCAATAAAAAACCCTAAAATCCTATATGTTTTTCCCTAGAAGGTTGTTATAACACTTTAAAAATATGTGTTATGGTTTTAACAATATTCGCTAGGTCAACAAAATACCAAAACGTCTTGGTCTTTTATGGCTGAAAATGAAAAAAATGTTGTAATAAAACCCTAAATTAACCCTAAAATAGAAAAATAAAGTATAATTTAGAAAACAATGATTGACTATTAGGAGGAAAGACTAGTGCCTACGTTTTTGGGGGCATTTGGGGTCAATTAAGGAGCCCTTCGGTAAGAAATGTGTGGATTTGTTTAAGGTGATACCTATAGGTTGTCTACTACTAACCCTAGGAGATCCTCCTAAAATGTTAAGCGATAAATCAAGGGAATGTTCTCCACTAGACACCTTCCAAGAGCTTTGAAAAGAAGGGTTTGTTCAAGAATAATCCAAGAGAATGCTTAACCAACACTAGAGAAACAACATTGCACTTAAATACATTCATAAACATAACCACAATATGAAAAGAGACAACTTAATAAATCTTTCATCCATTAGGTAGAGAATCCACAAGCATAACTCCAAAAAAAAGTTTTAACTAACCATCCATAGCATTCTTCATAAGTGAGAAAAAGTAGAAGGAAAGTAGTGATATATCTCCATAAGTAGCAATGATTTACAAGTGAGAAGTGCTTCTTTGATTTATATGAGAGATCTAGCACAAAAGTGAAATGTTGCCATGAAAGGGTGCGTTTCATCTCCAAAAGGTGTCTCATGCCTCCAAGGGGTGTGACGCCTTATCAAAAGGTGCCATATCATCATAAAAAATCCCAAACATTGCATCAAGGTGCCCCATCATCATAAAGGTGCAACGTCCCATCCTAGAAGAGCAACGTCCCATCATCAAAAGGTACCACACCATGGAAAGGGTGCATGTCCTCTCTCCAACTACAACATCCTCAAGCAAAGTCCAACGTTCTTAAGAGGTGGAACATCCTCAATAAAGTGGTAGGGACATCCTCCATAGAAGTGTGCTAGTAGCCTTTCAATATCCTCCAAAGGATCCAAGTGTCAACCAAGCGTGTGGCTATGTGCAATCCATCATCTGAGGAGGGGCTCATGTGGTCCAATGCATCATGAAGATCGAAGGCTAGGTACATGTTGAGCTCGAGTTTTTTCATACTTTCCGCCATACAAATACACTCATCATTACACATTCTCCCCACATTTCGTCAATAATATATCGCTAATTACACCATAAACCTCCATTATCTCTTGTTATTCATCCTATGTGGTTAATACATAATTTTCCATATTTTTAGTGATTAAAAAGATGATTATACAATAGTTTTGTTGATGATGGTTTAATCCTATGTTTCTATGTCCAAGCAACATGTTCTGTACTGTTTAGGTTTCGGTATATGCACTGTCCATGTTCTGGTACCTATATTGTTCCTGTTCCGGTACCCGCATTGCAGGTCATCCGATACTCCAAGTCATCCGGTACCAGAAGGTTCTACAGTCAACCGATACCTGCACAGTCATCCGGTACCCACACTCCATGTCATCCAATACTCTGTAGTGATCCAGTACTACCTTTGCGTTCATCCGGTACCAACTCTTTGCCTCTTCCGGTACCAGCTTCGTCCGGTACCAGATTGCGCCTATTCCGGTACTAGCTCCATCCAATACTACCATCACGTTGGTCCGATACCCATAGTTGTGACTGTGTTCATCCGGTACTAAACCCCTGCATACAAGATTCTGGTACCAACTGTTCTAATCCGGTACCAACTGTTCTAATCCGGTACTAGAAATAATTCGAAATTTTGGAAAGCTTCTAGAGGAAAATCGGGTACATGGGTTTTGTCCAGAGCCACGTTTACATGCGGATACGTGAAACAGAATTCGCCCAGCTCACACGTGTGGACCTCCAGCTTAGGGGGAATGATTATGCAAAAATTAGCAAAAATCTCAAATTGCCAACTTGCGCCTCGATTTTCGTGCAAGTGGCATCAGATCTAGAAATTATATGAAATGGGTTTTGTCTAGAATATGGAAAATTGAGTAATACACGAGCATTTTTTCAAAATTAGAATTGGTTTGGAAGATATGGGTGGGGGCCTAACTCAAATCTGCCCAAATTGCAATAAAACCCAGATTTTTGAGGATTTTATCTAAAATTGTAAATTTGAAATCTGAGCATTGGGATTCGATCCCATCCACTCCTCAATGATTTTTCATGTATAAATAAGCCTCATAGGGCTATGAGAAAGAGCCATTAGTTTCATGAATGTTTTGTAAATGAGAGATTTATTCTTGTGAGAAAGCTTTGAGTTGCTAGCCATGTAAAAACAAAGTTTTTGATCTCAATGAAGAATTGATTGTTGTTGAAACATTGGACACCATCTCCATTTGACCTAAGTCTTTTTAGCAGCACTAACCTCCTGGGAAGGGCCCCTCAGAGTGGTAAGCGTTGCTATATTTTATTTTCTTTGTATATTAGCATTATGTTTAGTTTCTTTTCTTCTTGCATTATTGTTTAGTTTGAAAGTCATATCTTGTGTGTTTGCATTCTGCAATTAATTTGTATTCTACAAATCAATTCTTAATAGATAAAACTCAAATCAACACCCTCTCACTCAAGGCATTGGTACATTGCATTTGATTTAGTTCAATCTCTTTCTATATGCTTTCAATTTATGAGTTTTCATGTTACTTTGTCTCTGAATTTAATGACTACTTGACCAACAGTGCAATTGCTTCACACATCACCTTAATTTTGTCTTTTCTTATCCGATCACTCCACTAATTGTTTGATTGCTAAAATTGCTACAAAGATACACTTTCCAAATAGCTCTCAAACTACTTCCAATCGCTTTTATAAACCTACATATTCCCACATTCAATCCTCATAAAGAGTACTCTGTTTTTGGTGTCTCTTTTTCAGCCAACGCATTCTTTTAAACCAAAGATTTTCATGCCTATTTCATTATCTACACATCGACCATTGAATTCGTTTTTAATTGCTTTGCTTCATTGATCAAAATTCCCTTTCAAATATACATCCCACTCCATTCATTACACCTTCCTTCCAGCTGTGTCAAAACATATTAAAACAAAGCTTTAGTAGTTGTTTGAACATTTGCATTTACATGTATACATTAAAACACAAAAACATATATTTTAAAGTGCATTTATTATTCACAAATCTGTGTGTGTTTCGCTTCTTACTATTCTTACTATAAAACACCTTTCCACTCATTGCTTATACCCTTCATGATTTGATAACATTCCTTGCTTGGTCAAATGCTCTCAAGCGCCATAACTAAATGAACATCAATCCAAGATTCTACTTCTTTCCACTTTGTATTTCTGCATTACCATTCTTTCCCATTCATTTTCATTTCTTTCCATGCTTTCTCATTGTGATCGATGCTTTTGATTGAGGACAAAGTTTGAGTTTAGATCTCATTTCCTTTTACCTAGTTTTTAGCCATTTGATTACCTTTTTAATCACTATTGGAATCCATTGAAGGATAGGAAACTTAAGTAAGCTACTCGCGATTAATCACACGAACATCACTCTGAGTGCATGAAAGACTGTGATCTAAGCCTTTATAGCACTAAGTTATTCCTGTGTCCCAGTGAGGAATCCTTAGTGTTAATTTCCTGCAGTGTGGGTTTGGAGATTGCTTTGTCGGCTTTAGATTAGACTAGATTAGGCTTTGATCCTGCGCTTGCACCTCGAAGCTTATGCGCCCCGATTGATAATTAAATGTGGGAATTAATAGTGTATATATTTAGCCCCAACTGTACACAATCCAAATATAACAAATAAAGCAATTCATGTCAATACAAAAGTTGTTAGATAGATCTTAGAAAGTATCCTCTTCAAACTTCACACTGGCTTACAAAGTTATGCAATTTTCCTAGTCTAGGTATGGGAGGATCATTATTACCCCATTTAGGTGTGCCAATACCTAGGATAAGAAGCATGTCCAAGGAACCCATTAAGGAGTATGTGCAATAGTATATGGTATGGGTTGGGGTTTACTTCATGGGGTGGATGTGATTGACATGCAAGGCCATGTGTGATAGTCATCCACATGAGCACCTTCGTAGAGGGATCACTTAGGCAATGAGGTGCCATTTCCTCGACACTATGTCTTTCCAAACCTTTGTTTTCCTTTTTCTTTGTTGCTTTAACCTTTTTTGGCTTTTAACTTTGATTTGCTAAGTCCCTTTTAAGATATGCACTCATTGCATAGAACTTGGGGTGATGGCCTCTTAGCGAGGGGGTAGAGCTCATGCTTCATTTCTTTCTTGGTTTTTAATACTTTGCTTTTATTGTTTGTTTCTTTACCCCACATTTTGAATTAGGGATTTTTCTCTTTTTATATCATTTTTATAAAGTTACATCAATCTCGGGCATTCAAGCCCCTTCTTGTTGATATTATGGTAGCTGTGGGAGGTATTAACCTCCACGTGTAACCTTTGACTAGACTAGAATATTCCGGGAAGCAAGAGAAACCCTAAAATGTTGGATAATAACCCTAGGAGACAAGTCGGCTCAAGAGAATATTTAATATTGAGTTATTAGCCTCCATAAAGAGAAATCAACCCAATCAAGTGAGATAAGGTAGGATAAATAGAGGACGCTAGAGCTCATTTGTCATTCTCACTCTCACAACTGCATAAGACCAGTGTTGCACAAGTTTGGAGAGGAACTGCAGCTGCTGCAACTGACATTTCGGTTTTGTCTTGGAATTTCTCTTGGTTATGGTTTGGACTTTCTGCTTGGTCTTTGGTTATTTTTTCTTGGTGCGCTAGACTTGGAGAAAGGTGCGCTACCTTGGTTGGCTATTGGATTGCTTCCAGAATTATTCTGTCTGTCAAGGTTAAGGTGCTCAGGGGTGGCCTTTGTGCCTATGGTTGGGTGACAATATTGCTATATTTTCTACGGTCAAACGAACACACCTATTTTTCTAACAGGTTATGGGCCCACACTATCTTCGAAGAGTCTAACTACTGGAAGATAGATTGGGAGGATTTGCTCAGTTACAGTTGCAATTGCAGTCAAAGTTTTGTTGCAACAACGAAACCCTAACCCTCTTGTTAATGTATCTTAAGTGAAGAGCTTGACCTAATTCCTGGATAGCCTAGTGCGCCCTAGCCTAGCACACCTCTTGGTACTCTCAACAAGCCAAGACATCAAGTTTGAGTTTTTGGTTAAAGTCAAAGGTTGATCAAGTAAAAGTCAAAGGTTGACCAAGTCAAAGCAGTCATGAATTACTCTATGAAGTCAAAAAACAAGTTAGAAGGGGCTTCTAACTTCATAGCATGGAAGACAAGGATTGACCTCATTCTTGCCAAGAGTAAAGTGTTGGATATCGTGAAAGGTAAGATCATGGAACCACAATTTGAAGCAGGAAAAGAGAAGGGGCCTCAAAACATTGCAGTTATAGAAAAACGTTGCAGTTATAGAGAAGTTCAAGGACAATGACACCAACGCTATGAGCATCAAATTGGACTCTGTAAAAGACCACATGATACCCTACATCTTTCATCTTGACTCATCTAAGAAGATATACAATGCCCTAACTAGCCTATTCTCAGTCAAAAACATTGGACAAGTGATGAGTCTAAAGAATGAGCTCCGTGACATGAAAATGAATGATGATGACATCATAACATCATACTTTGTAAGAATTTCTCAGTTAAGAGATCAACTACAAGCTATTGAAGAAATCATTTTAGAAAATGAACTAGTAAATATAGTACTCAATGGCCTTCCCAAGACATGGGATGCATTTTCCGCAAGTATGGACACAAGAAAGGAGTATTCCACATTTGAAGAACTTTGGACTCGCTGTGCACAAGAAAAATCAAGGATTAGCGCAAAAGAGAAATCCCAAAAGAAATATGATGATCAAGCCTTCACAAGAAAATTCAAGAATTTAAGGAATAAGAGAAAGTTTGGCTTAAGGAAGAAAGCAAATCAAGAAAAGGAAATGTCAAAAATACAATGCTTCAACTGTCGAAAATATGGTTACTACAGGAACCATTGTCCTGAGTTAAAGAAAAGGAAGGAAACAGACGAAACAATAGTGGCCGAAGAAAGGGAACCCTCAAAGAAAGCCAAGAAGGATAAAACAAACTTCTTCTTCGAGTCAAGGTAACAATATTCTTCTATAACATAGTTCTTGTACATACCATGTTTACATAGTGCCTGTACATATCATGCATATCTATTTCTTAGAAGATAAGATGGTCAGTGAAACAATACCTATGGAAGAATAACAAGATAATGATAGCTATTACAATGACTACAATGCACATGAAAAATATGTACATTGACAATCTTTGGTGACAATTCCCGTGGAAGCTATTATATAAGTAACAACTGCTAGATGGGCCACAATCAGAATCAAACTTAAAGAGACTAGAAAGAAGTCAATAATCAAGAGGAAACTATAATAAAGCTTGTGACACTTTGCAGAAAACAATAAGGATGTAAACAAAAGTATGGGCTCTCTTAGATGGAGGGAGTTGATTGTAGAATTCCAAAGGAAGAGCATGCATCCAGGCATGAATCCAGGAATATGAGGGAGCTAATCCTTAATGATATGATCCATTGAAGAATCCGTGAAGATTATAAAGTATTTGTCCAGGTTCCCCATTGAAAGTAGCAGCCATGATAAACAACACGTGTTCAATTTGACTATAGAAGGATTTTTCTTCGAAAAGAAGCTTTAAATATCCTTGGTTTTACATCTACATCCATGTTCCTATGATGAAAGGAAGTAGTTGGAATCTTCAGGAAGGAAGGGCATGGAATCTATAGAAGATTCCATGGACCCAAAAACTAAAGAGAAACATGAGGAAGAACATGAAGATTCCAAGAAAGAAAGAAAAGCCAGAACAACCAATTATTATATCGAGAATCATAAGACTACCAACATGGTTTGAACCCACTAGAAGCAATCAAGCAAAAGAAATGGAACAATGTATGTAAGAAAATGTGAAAAAGACTTATGAATGGAAGCAATGCAAGATTCAGAACTAGAGGTTCTTCTAGAAGGAGGGATAAGACTATGACGTCAGCTTGTTCCAGTACACTAGATATACCTCCTGCAGTATCCATGGATTGGAATTTACATGTAAAAGACTGTTCTTCCCAATAAAGCAAATTGAGAAAGAAGCTTATACCAGAAAGAGACCCATGTATGAAAATGGAAGAAGACCTTGTATGGATCCAAGCAACTTGATGTAGAGTATCTCATATACAACAAAAGCGTGGCGAAAACTTCCTATGACAGAGAAAGTGTATCATAATGGTTACTCAGAAGTCCAGGACGATGGATTGCGAATCCATGGAAAACTCCCATGATAACAGATCTGACGAAGTTGAGAGACTCTAATCTAGTAGACCCGTCTCTGTATTGACAATTGATTGGCTCGTTAATGTATTTGTAGAATACTCAGCCGAATATTTGTTTTGTGGGACATTTAAATTATGATATACAACTGCATAAATTTATTGATTCATATTAGGCATGGAGTGCAGATGACAAAGGAAGTGTTACTTGGATATGTTTCAGTTTGAGCATTGCCACGATGTAATGGGCTAGCAGGAAACATAAGTCTGTTGCACTCAACACTATAGAAGCAGAGTATATTGCAGCTTGTGATGCTTGTACATAAGCAATGTGGCTTCGTAAGTTGGTTTTTGGACCGTTTGATCGGGTGTTGAATTCAACCATGATATATTGTAATGATCAGAGATATGTGAAACTTTCAAAGAAACCAGTGTTCCATGACAGGCCGAAGTACATTGAGATCAAACATTATATTCTCCGTGATAGAGTCCGTGAAGCTTTCAGAGAAACCAATGTTCCATGACAGGCTGACATACATTGAGATCAAGCATTATATTCTCTGTGATAAAGTCCAGAAGAGAGAAGTGGTTCTCCAATATATCTCCATAGATGAGCAGATAACAAATATTTTGGTAAAGCCTCTATCCAAGACGAAAAGTTTGTGTACTTAAGAGACAAGATGGGGATCGTGGAGATGACTTCCTTATTGGAAAATGAAGTGATTACTCCCAGTTTGGGAGGGAGCATTGCTATGTTATTGATTTATGGACAGTCATTTTCTAGTTCAGAGAATGGTCCAGGTTGGGCAGTTCCTTTCCAGCTCGGAAAGTGGTTCAATATTTTTGACGGACAAGCATTTTCTAGTTCAGAAAATGGTCCAAATCGGACAATCATTTTTGTAATGAAAATGGTTCGATAGATTGTTGATGTACCATAGACAACAATTCCCCTTGTGACCAGTGTGGGGGAATGGTCTAGGACAATCATTCTTCTTGGCAATCACTTTGAGTAGTGGTCAAGTAGAATGGTGCACCTTGCCAGGCACTCATTCTTTCGAAGTTCATAGTTTTGAAGAATGGTCCATTTTGGAGGTTGGTGCAGGATATTCATTTCCATAGGAAATGGTTCAGACAATCATTCCCTATGGAAGACTCATTCTCTCTAGGTTGCACTGTGATTAGTGCTGGAGGAATGGCCCAGTTAGGGGAATGGTCCAGGTTCAACAATCAAGAACATGCATTCCCTAGGGCATACTCATTCTCTCCAAGTTGCACTATGATTAGTGTCAGAGGAATGGCCCAGTTAGGTGAATGGTCCAGGCTCAGAAATTAGGGACAATTATTCTTCTATGCTTGGGAAGAATAGTCTAGATAGCCCATGGATGATTTTTACTTTCTGAGGGCAGATGCTCTTCCAGATCTCACAGATGTGAGTGGAAGAATGGCCCAGATGACTCAGTTCGTATCATGATATTGTTATGCAGGATGATATTTGTTATCCCCGATTTCTAGGGATAACTAGGAGATCATGTCTCAAGGCCCACATGTCCTAGACATGGAGTACCGAGAGAAGGATTTGACCTGAGCATGGCCCTGGAGGGCCCATGTTTCTTCTTCTTCATTAGACTTGTCCTGTCAGCAACAACAACATCCATCACCGTCGGCTTGGATTTGTATCAGAGAAGACTCTTGCTCCATGAGGTAATTGGTCCAGGTATCATGGTATGTGTCATATTTGATCATAATAACTTTCAGATATATGCATCAGATTCCTTTCATTTCTGACGATTGCTTGGATCTTACACTAACCCACTTGACCATGGTTGGGGGGATTGACAGGGTACCCTAGCAAGCTTGTACCCATAGGTTTTGGTTAGCCACCAGGGGGGATTTTGAAGAGCCATCGTCTGCTCCCATCATATTATCATTTTTACATCTTATTTCCCATTCATCTATCCCATTCCCCTAGTTCGAACATTAGGATGACCTATTTTGCGGGGTTACACCTTATCCTGTGGGAAGAAGGGGCTAAAGGCCCAGGGGGTAAAAGCAACTGATAAGAAATAAAAGCCATAAAAAATAAAACCTAGAGATGCCTCGCCCAGGGATCCCCGAGAAGGCAATAAAAAGCCTCTCAATAAGAAACAAGAGGGACCCGGAGAAAAATAACAAAACAAGACCTAGCTAAGAGGATGGGGGGTCTCATCATGAGCCAACCCATTATGTTCATATGTACCTAGCAGTTTGACATTGCCATTATCTGGTTATCACGCCAGGGTAGTGACCTTTGGTTACATGGCCGAGGGAAAGGGGGTCTCATCACAAGCCAGCCTTATCATCTCTATGAAAGTACTTGTGGGTAACACTGTCAGCTCTGGTCACCACGCCAAGGCAGTGTCCTCTAGTTAGACCTTGAAATAAAAAGAAAGAAAAAGTAATAAAGAAAAGAAAGAATAAAGGCAATAAAGGGCTTGGAAAGAATTGCATCCATGACAGGTACAACTTGCCTCCTACAAAGGTACCCACAGATAATATCACCCCTGTCTTTCACTATGTCTGGACATCCTTTGACCACACCACCTCGTAATACATGGCTTGGATGATATCCTATGGAAACTTTCCTTTTCTTATGGATGCTGACCCAATAGGGCGTTTTGTCTTCTTCTTCAGCTTTGTATAGTAGGTCATTGTAATGTCTTTGAGTTATTGGATGATATGCTAGGGGTTTTATGCATGCATTTGATAAAATTAATGATGAAATATGATTGACATTGCTA
>JZKD02S0230348.1:325064-335696 GCA_000966675.3 Picea glauca
ATCATCAGAACTATTGTCTGGAATGTGGATCATGGAGAAAAGATCTCCTTTATTTACCCCTAGAAGTAAGGGGGTAACATTTGGCTCCAACATGGGGACATGTGTTCACCATAGAGTGCATGAGAACCTCAACAATCTTTGGAACCCGAAGACTGACACTCTGCATCAAACCTAAAAAATTCCTGCTACATTATAACATACGAGCATTAGTAAAGACGAGTAGGGGGATATTGTTCCCCTGGTAGATGAAAGGTAAAATAAAGACAATACAAACATAAAGTCAATTTATTTTTTATAATAAAGGAAACTAAATCAAATTGTAACTAATTGTAAATGCATGTGATCAAGCAATAACTAAAAGCAAGTAGGTAAGAAAAATAAATCATGATGCATAAAATGAAACATGATGTACAACTATCCTACTTAATGCTACCATACAATGTAAGTGCTAGGTATATTCATACAACCATTAAAGCCATCCTAGCATGTCATTGAGGTCAAAAGTTCTACCCTTGCACTTAGTTATGATCCAAAACAAGGATATATCAAGCATAGAATGGTTATGAGCTGGTATAGATACTACATCATGACTAAATGTAGAATCCAACTAATGAGGGTGGGCAAGAGCAACAAAATCATGCCAAGATTGGCATGTGCATCCACAAGCTTTCATTATCCATCTTTGGATGGGGCTGTAATATGATAATGTCGACTCATGCTTGCTCCAAGAAAGACGTACATTATGCAGCCCTTGCATCTCATAAGGCTGATTCACACACTTCAAGAGATGGCCACCTTGGCTTTCACGTACGATGTCATTTCCTAAGGCTTGAGATGGAATCGTAAGAGACCTAAAAAATACCTCACGTCTGTCCGAAAAAAGATGTGGATGAAAAATGGAGTGTAAATTCCGATCTTGAATTTTTTTTTTCTCCCAAGTTAGTGCATGTTTCCCTTCTATATGTGGTTGGAAATTCTTTCAAAAATTTAGGTTGAAAACAGTTTTTCTCCATGGATAATTCAATACCCAAAATATACTTCCTAGCCCGATCTTCAATGCCATATTGAGAAAAAGATAAAGAGAAAGATGGATGGAAATTTGTGCTATGAAATACTTGCTACCTTGGGTGGATCACATCCTCATAAGAATGCTCTAATGTTGATTTGACATATGATTGTTCACCAAAATTTGAGTGTAGGGGTGGTTGAAAATTTTCTTCATTCGTACCTCCATAAAACAACTCCAAATGCTCCTAATGATATGTATCATTCCTCATAAGATATGATTGGAAATTGCCATGAGAAGGCTGCAATAAATCAACCCTTAGTAGTTGGAACAAATCCATGAACATGTCATCTTGATGTTACCAAAAATTTAAATCATTAATGTACATATATGACTATTCAAAAAACAACAATTTTTCCTTCTTAACTCTAGGGTCATCATCAATATCATAAATGAGATCTCCATAAAAAATAGAAAAAACTCATATCCCATTTATTCCTTTCAATATGAAGAAGCTCATCAATGTTTTCAATGTTCTGATCATCATGTTCTTCATCAAATAATAAATTGAGCAAATCCAAGGGTTTATCTAACAACTCTTCACTTTCCAAATCATGAAATGATGCATTACAAAAGTCAAAGACTTGGAAAGGAGTATACTTTATCATAACCTTGTCTTCATGTGAAGGAGAGACACAAGGTTGGATACCTTCATCTTCATTAAATGGAGGAGAAAATACCAATTTCTCATCGTCATGAGTGTTTTCTCCAATAATGTGTTCTTTATGGACTTGCTCTTCAATGAAGTCTTGAGATGCTTGATCTTTGTAGTGACCCCGCTAATGACTCATAAAATGTTTCTGAGACCCACAAAATTAAATGCTTTTAAAACATTTCTAAAACATGAATGCAACAACTTATACACATACACAACAACATTAATTCACTTAAAAATAAGAGTTACATGCACATCAATAAAAAACAATGAATAAAACTGATAAACAAAGATTAAAACATTTATCTTTTAACAAAAAATGAGAAAAGGAGTGTAGGGGACAAATGTTCCTCCCAACCATAGATTTGCTGCTCCAAATATCAACAACAAATCACCCTCGAGGTTGTGCTACGATTCCACAAAAATGGTGTATCTCACAACCAAATTCACTCCCATAGTCAACTATTTTTCCTACAGCTATCCCAATCCACCAATTCTTTGCCCCTCAACTTGTGCAACCCAAGGAATTGGGATACCCCTTGATTGCACACATAGCCTCAGGTCTTCTCACTACATTCCAGGGCTCCAACACGAGGTTGGCTAGGAATCTCTATTGTGGGGATTCCAGGGATGCTAGTTGCCTTGAGAAAAATAACAGAACAACCCATTGTTCAAGGGAAAATATCTCACATAAATCTCCCTCTCTATAGGCCTAACAACTTGCTTCTTCATGTAACGAGATCTCCAACAAAATTCCCACATCACCTACTATGACTGCCTTCACGCTCCAATGCTCTCCACTCCCTTACTATTCTAAAAACTACCCACAATGGCCATTTGAATTTTCCTTTTATCCATGAGAGTTGACTCACATTTCCCAAGGTTGATTGTACTCATCCCCCATGCTTTCATAACTATGGGATGTGACTTTTCCCACCCAACCCCTCTTACATGTGTTTAATGATTGTGCTCTCATACACTCAAAAGGAAATTGGAAGGTTCACGCAAGGTAATAGTTTTAGGAAAGTGGGTTCAAATTAATACCAATGAATAATACCCCCCCCCCACTTGGACCCCTCTCTTAGAAATTCTCAGTCATTCCCCTCTCTTGTGGAAACTTAGATCCCAATTACTCTTTCCGTGTCCACCCACAACCAACGCCACATTTTTTTTATTATTACGATCATATACAATGTTTACAAATAACATATTCGGGATTGAGACTGTATATCGTAATTAATTACACGCTGCTAAAATGAGGATTATAAATGGAGATGCTATATTCCCTCCCCTACAAATTGCACCGTCCTCGGTGCACAACACCATACCCATATACGTGTATAAAATTTACATAATAATACTTGAAACTTTTGCAAGTTCAACTCCTATAGCAATTCCAACCATCAATTTCTCGTTTCTCGCAACCTGCACAACCCAATGAAGTGTATCCCCTTATTTGCACTATATACCCTTAGGATGTACCACTTCCCTTCTAGGGCTCCAACACAGATTGGATAGGAACTCTCGAAGATGCGGCTCCAGGAACTCTAGTTTCCAAATCGAGCCTTACATAATTATGTACATTCAACTTTCTGCAAAATTTTCAAAAATTTGCGAGTACTCCTCCCACATGGTCTTCTCGTGCTCCCACGTGGTGTCTTCATGATCATAGCAGGTCCATTTAACATTTACCAGATCGATAATTTTTTTCTGGAGCACTTTGACTTTCCGGTCCAGGATGCACATTGGTTCCACCCAAAATTCCCCTTCGTGCTCCACTTGGATCACAATCCAATTAATCACATGGTTAGGATCATACACCTATTTCTTCAATAAAGACATATGAAACACATTATGAATTCTCATGGATATAGGTAATGCAAACATGTATGCAACTGAGCCTATCTGCTCTAAAAATTCAAATGACCATTGTATCTTGCTTCCAACTTTGGGCAACTTCCCAATCTTACCGAGATTTTGCCTTTATTTTTAAAAACACATGCTCTCCCACTTTAAATTCCCTGTATGTCATGTTTTTATTTGCATAACTCTTTTTCTTGTCCTGTGCAACCTTTAAATTGTACCTAATCTTTACCATCTTCTCTTCCATTTCCCTTAGCAATTTTGGCCCAATAATTGCTCTGTCTATTGGGTTGTCCCAACTCATTGGCGTGTTCTATTTCCTTCCATAAAAATCTTCAAATGGGCTCATCTTCAATGATGCTTGATATTCATTATTGTAAGAAAAATCAAATAGATGAAGGTAATCTTTCCACTTGGAAAGACTGTCGATTACATACATCCTCAACATATCTTCAATTATCCGGTTAGTCCTTTCTGTCTTCCCATTTGACTCTAGGTGATATGCTATACTGAAATTCAAATTAGTCCCAAATCCATTAAACAACCCCTTCCAAAAGTTGGAAGTGAACTTGGGATCTCTATCTAAAACTATTACCTTAGACACATCATGTAACCTGACAATCTCCTTCATATAAATCTCTTCCTTGTTGGCTTCCTTATGATTCATTTTCATCGAAATAAAATGTGTAGCCTTTGTAAGCTTGTCTACAACTACCATGATGGAATCATGCTACCTTGTTGTTCTTGGCAACTTGGTAATAAAATCGATCATAACTATTTCCCCTTTCCATTCATGAATGGGCAATGGCTGTAACAACCTTGTTGGATGCCTATGCTCAATATTCACTTTTTGACATTCCATGCACCTAGTTATGCAATCATCCCCATCCTTTTTCATTCCCGACCATAAATATTGGCTTCTTACTACTGCAATTGTCTTCTGGTATCCTAGATGACCAACATATGGTACATTGTGCATCTTCCTCAACACTAAATTTCTCAAATCCTGAGTGTTAGGAACAAAAGATTTTTCCTTGAACAAGAGGACTCCATCCTCTCCGAACCTATAGTCTTTAAACTTCAGCGGTACATTTTCCTATTGCAAGCCTTCTGTAACTTGTGCATAATGTTGATTTAATGTTATCACTTCCACATTTTTTATTTTTAAATGTGAACAATACATGCTAGTAGTTGTAGCATGCATTTCATGCACCCTCTTGCTGATTGTGTCAGCCGCTTTATTTTGTTTTCCCTTAATATGCTTAATGTCGAAGTCATATTCAATGAGAAATTCCAGCCATCTAGTCTATCTTGCATTCAATGTTGGCTATTCGAACAAGTGTTTCATATAGCTATGATCTTTCTTCAACTCGAACTTTCTTCCCATGAGATAATGCCTCCACATTTTTAAGGCATGAACTATGGTTGCCAACTCTTAGTCACGGATAGCATAATTTCTTTCATGCTCCTTCAACTTCCTTGACTCATAACAAATGGCATGCCCATTCCACGTAAGGCCACCCTTAAGACCTTCCTTGCATGCATATGTGCACACAACAAAATCTTCATTTGGATATGCAACTTTTAGACTAGGTGCACTGGTCAATAATTCCTTTAAGTTCTAGAAACTTTCCTCACACTTAGTTGCCCATTCAAACTTTGTTCTCTTCTTTTGTAGTGAAGTGATTGGATTTGTGACTTTGGAGAAACCTTCAATGAATATCCTATAATATCCTGCTAGTTCCATAAATGATCTTACTTCTAAAACATTCTTTGGCATTGACCAAATTTTGGTTGTTGCAATCTTTTCAGGGTCCATCGCTATGCCCTCTTGTGAGACGATGTGGCCCAAATAATGGATTTTTGTTGGAGATATTACACACTCAACTGGTATTTATTTTCCCAAGTTGACTAGTCTATGTTGAGGGCGCCTCTGGTTAGAGATATTTTCCCCTAGATGAGGGTGCCACATCCTCTTTAGTATTGAGTTAGTTACACATAAGTTAGACCAGTGGAGTGGAGTCTTGCATGGAAACCTTGATATTATCACCAAGTGTTGTATGCATACCTCAATATCATCACCATGAGGACACACTTACCTTGGGATCATCACTAGGAAGACACCACACATGTGCATGCTAGATTCTCTCCTCACTCCACTTGTGATTAGTCAGTTAACTAATGACCGCATGGAAAATTAACTAGGACTAGGTGGAAGTTCACTCCAGAGTCTGTCAGTGAGTTATCACATGTTTCTAGATCACTACTATCACACATTAGTTTTCTCATGTAGAGTATATCATGTGTATTTTTACTGTTCTCTCATTAGTTAATACAATTAATTCTTTCTCTCAAACTTGTCTTTCTTCTCTTCTTTCTCTCTCAAGTGTTGTGTGATTTTTCTACTAGCTAGGTTCACTGTGAAAACTTCACATGGTATCAGAGTCTTTATTGCTAGAAGAAAGCGCATAAGAATTTGATTTGCAGGTGCAGGAGGAAGGTGCAGTGAAAAAATATGGATTACTCGTCGAAAATACTTCTCATGCCTCATAACTACATTGAGTGGAAGCTAAAAATTCAACATCATCTTAGATGCAGCGGGTTGTACTCAATTAGCATGGCTACAGAGGTGTAGCCAACATCTACTATTGATAAGAGCATGTATCTCAACCACATGGATAAGGCCTACAGACTTATCTACATGTCTATGTTTCCCAAGCTTCTGTTTCACATTGAAGCCTATACCAGACGAGATGATATTTGGAAAAAGTTGGAGGATCTCTTTGGAAAATAGGACGAAATGAGAGGCCATATGATTGAGGTAGAGCTGAATTTCTTAGATATAAGGAATTTTGATAACATCTAGGATTTATTTACAAAGTTCAAGTCCCTCCTCCTTCATCTAAAGGGATGTGGAATAGACAAATCCACTCAACACATTCAATTAATCCTTTCTATCTCGACAAAACTTAGTCCGGATTATGTTATTTTCGTCTCATCGTTCCATACAAATAGATTCACTTTAGGAACAACCTAGAAAACGATGACATTGGATCAATTTATTGAGTCTCTAATTCATGAGAAAGACAAGCTTATCAAAATGGGGATAATCAAGGGACCCATGCGCACACACTTGTTGTGAATGAGAGGAGAAACACTTCCAATTCAAATTCCAAGTAGAAAAGAAGGAAAAGGCACATGCATGGATACATAAGGAAGAATACTCCAAACCCTTCAATGATTCCTCAGGCTCCAAAGGTGGAAAATGAAAGAAAGGGAAGACCAAATGCGGTTACTGCAACCACAACTATCATCCCGAATCAACATGCATGAAGAAAAAAGTTGATCTGATGATGCATATACTTCAGAAGAACAACCTTGTGGATCATATTCATGAAGCTTCCAAGAAGTCGAAAGATCAAGCACCAACAAAACAAAGTAACTCTCATGCACTGATTTCCATTAACTCTTCTCCTGATGCATAGATCTTAGATTTAGGTGCATCCCGTCATATGGTAGCAACATAAATTATTTTATCTTCTATTTATGCATGCACAGATCCTCCCATCCTCATGGATATGATACCCTAGTTGATTTCATTGGCGAAGGGAGATTATAAATCCAACACTGAAGTTTTGAGAACGTCTTGCATGTTCCAAAACGCTCTGTGAATATGCTTTTTGTTTATCAGATAACACATTCTGGTATAGGAAAAATAGTGGAAATCACAGCTGATTCCGTAACCATATCTGATATGCATGATAACTCCATGATTTTTGTTGGTGAGGTAAACCACCAATATCTTTTGTATACATTCAATAGTTTTATTGCTAAATATGATTATGCTTTACTGTTGACACATACTGATGATAAAAGTAGATTATGGAATGAGAGATTCAACCATATAAACTTCAAATACATGCAACAACTATGCAAACAGGAAATGGTCACTGGCTTTCCCAACACACTTTTCCAAAGGAGTTTGTCAAGGATGCATTCTTGGAAAACATCCTCAAGAGAAGTTTGAAAAAGGGAAGTCTTGGAGGGCCTCTTCTATGTTGACGCCCAAAAACGCAACATAGGGTACCTGCTTTCAAATGGTTGCAACACCTTATTATTTAATTATATTTAATAAGATACTAATATGTGGGACCCCTTGTGTGACTTGTGTGACTATGGCGAATAGACAACACTTATTCCTTATGTGCGTATGAGTTGGCTGAGATGAGCTCTACAATTTATTTGTGTTTAAAGTCTCTATCGAAATAATTGATCAAATGTTTTTATGGGTGATATGATTTAAAAGGGAGTGGTGTTGCTTTTATATAGCACTCACAAGTATTATTATGTTACATTTAATTTGAGGAAGGGCCTAAACTCCATGTTTAAGTTATATGTGTGATATGGTGATTTCATGCTACAATAATTACATGCATCGTTTGAATTGGAAGTAAGGTTGAAACATGGTATCCCTAGCAATTATTTGATATATGTCACATTGGAGTTTTAAATAAAGGTTGGCACATTTGTTAAGTTGGAGACTCAGGGAAATGGTGGTGTATTCGACTTGCATTAAATTGATTTGGAGTTAGTGGTTGATGTGTTGTATGTTAGCTTGCTCGTACTCACTATGGATGAATGTAGACATGACGTGCAGTAAATGCACGTCACTCTAACCCTCCTCGAGCCCGCCATTCTAGTCATTTTGCATTTGCTCTTGTTGGTTGCTATTGCTCCACTTTGTTCGGCCGTGGAAGAGGTATACAAGCTTGGTTGTTTCTCTTTATCAATTTTTACATAGGTGTGGGTTTCTTGCTGCTCCATCCATGAATATTTTGCTATGATCTTTAATTAAGTCAATAGTTGGCTCTTGAGTTTGCTTGCTCTCTGTGCATTTCCAAAGATATGATATATGGAAATTTTGACTATGTATGGATTAGTGGTTACGTGTTGGTCTCTGTGGCATTGTATTTGAACCATGCACATTGAAAAGCTGTGTGGATGTCTCTTATTGTATATGATATTTGTTCTTTACTTGTGGGGAAGAATACAGCTGGGGAAACTCTCGGGCCTGCCTTGCCTTTGGTTTCTTGTTTTGGGTTTCTTCCCTAAGCGTATCACTGCTCCTTACCTGTGGGTTATATTGACACTCTATCTATCATTTGAGTTATTAGTCTCCATGCCCATTGTGCCCACGTGCTTGTAACAACTCTCTGAATATAAATGTGAAGTTTTGTAGAAGTATTAAGCTTCTCGTGCTCCTTTTGGCTAAACCCTCATTTTGGTAATCTCATCCACCTCACCGCATTACTCTTCACTGTTAAGGATTGAATCTTGTGTATTGGAAATTATTGTGGAGGTGGCCAACCTAGAATTTAATAAAGGCACTGTTCGTGCTCGTTTTTGGTCATGGGTTTAGTTGATTATTTGTTGTGCAAAGATGGAAAGAATGTTAAGCCCACTCATTTTTCTGGTAATGCAATCTGTCCTGTGGAGATACTGGGGTGATGACAACATTGCAAAATCATTGTTTAAGGGATA
Source organism: Picea glauca (assembly GCA_000966675.3). Taxonomy (NCBI): domain Eukaryota; kingdom Viridiplantae; phylum Streptophyta; class Pinopsida; order Pinales; family Pinaceae; genus Picea; species Picea glauca. The sequence goes on from JZKD02S0230348.1 coordinate 334,190, forward strand.
CAACCTACTATGTGTGCGATTTTGTATGAAAGGAATACCTCTGTGGATGAATTACATATGCGTTGAATGAAGTTTTGTGAACCAGAATGAAAGGAATTTTATGAGCGCTGTTATTTGAAGTTTCAATTTTGAATTATGCTATACAAAGGGATCCCTTTTGTGGCCACTTCGTGGAACCCTGTGGCGATTTAAAATATACTGGTGATTATATCATGGACCATAGTCTGTCTTTTCCTCAACTATTTGTTGTGTTGGATGTGATTATTATGATGTTTTTCACTCCTCGACTTTGTTATATACAAGTAGTATTATTATTGTTAAATAATTCTTAGGCAATAAAATATAAATTGGTTGCTGTGCAAAGAAATTTCTAAGGAAAATGAGCAGCCTTGAAAAGAAACGACAGTTTTTTTTTTTTTTGAGGGGAAACATGGTGTTGTTCAGTTTTGAAATAGTAAGAGTTGGTGATTGTTAATTAATGACGAAGATGGAATTGTTTGATATATTAATAGAACAATATCCATGGGAGTCCTTTCCATTATACCATTTTATGAAAAATACACTCCCCTCATCATCCCAATTGCATTTTTCACTCCTTGTTCTGTTGTTACTCATATTTAAGGAAAATTCTGTATGGAAATGAAAGAAATGAAGTGGCAGTAATTGATGATTGGTATTATGAGATATGTTTAGATACACAATTGATTGTTTTTGTTGATTTATTGAACAATATTCATAAATATTTCCCCCTCCATGATATCACTTTACGCTAAATACAATCTTTCCATACTCCCAATGACCCTATCAATTCCTCGTTTGTGTGGAAATTAATAAATGACATTTTTTGTGGATGGTTATGTGTCATGTAGTAAATAATAGAGCCAACTCTTGATTTATTTAAGTAGAGTTTCATGTATGGGTTATTGAGAACTTTTCATGACTGGTTAAATCTTTCTACAGGACGAGTTTTTCTAGCAGGAGCAATAATGGCTGAAATAATAGAGGTAGAGGTGTTTAGAAGCGAGGCTATAGAAGGCCTCGGTTTTCTATTCATTTTGATGATGATACACAAGAGTTAAACCAACTGTTTCAAGATGGGTTTTTCAATTTGGTTGGCCATGGTATATTGCATCCTCGACCTGACAAACCCCCATTTTAACCTCCTCAAAATTTTCCCGGCATTCATGTTCTTCCACATGTGTCAATGCAGCCCAAAGTCCCCGCTAATGACGGTTGGAAATTTTTTTCCCACCAGCCTGTTTCTCACCACTGTGGTTGGCCCACTGTGTCATTACCTCTACCATCACTAGTTAATCCCAATGCTCAAATTGCTCATGTTGTTTCACTAGTACAGTCCTCGCACGCCAGCAAAAGATTAAAAAATGACATCCCACAACTTGTGCAAGAAAAATGAAAAGCAATGACCTCCCCCTCCAGTCCATCCATAGAGTCTGATAAATCTGTGTCTTCACGTGTTAAGTACCTAAACCAGATCTGCAAATATACT